>JAVTVY010003740.1:0-36933 GCA_036873755.1 Hanleya hanleyi | reverse complement strand
GTTAAAGAAATAGGTTGTAAATACACCTTCCCCATGATTGAATGCTTCCATCAGATAGACAATAACAATCTACCATATTGGTCAAACATGTATCTAACCAACTTCATGAACTTGGGAAATGATCTTTTGTAAATTACATGTAAATAAATATGGAGGATCCCCAATGAGGAAAAAAGGCAGCAAACCCTAGGAATATTTTATACATCAAAAGTTTCCCCACATGTTGAATTGATGTAGTTCTACTATGAGGATAACATATATCAGTTGATACTATAAATGAAGATATTAAACATGTGCCAAGTTTATTTATACATGTACATATAATTCCATGCTGTTTACACAGCTGTTTTGGTTGACCAGCCTACCTTGACATACCTTTGATGTGCTGTTTAATGGCTGTATAAGTAAAAGAGTGTTTATCCTTTGATCACTTTGACGATCTATCGGTATATGATTACACTGTAGTCTAATGCATGCTGGGTAACAAGGACTTCTTTGGTGGAAAAATCTTGAAAGTTTGATCTGCAATGTACATGCGGGGATTTTTCTTGGCTGGCGAAGGCTAGCTAGGGCAGGGTCTTTGCATGGCCACAAGGAATAGGATGAAACGAGGTCTGGAAGAGAAAAGGTGTAAAACATGTGGGGTAACGGAGGAATATGAAACATGTCTTGTTATATTGTGGAAGGTACAGGGCAAGGAGGGCTGAGTTGAAGGATCAGTTGATAGCTTCACACAAGGAAATTAGATGGGGAAGGATAAGTGGGGATGATGAAGACCTGGCCCTATCAGACTTGTTGGGGATTGGAGGTAATACTGCGGTATCGTATCCAACTTTGTGCAGGATGTGTGGACCATTAGGGGGGATATTTAGGGGTTGGGGAGGCAGGACTGCTGTAGAATGTTGTTAATGTGATAAGACTTCACACTGGGTGCAATGTGAAGGATTACTTTGGGAATTGACTCTACAGTGGAAAGCTGGCGAGGAGGGGAAACAATAGGATACTTGAACATTTAGGACACAAGGACGAGGATTACTAGGGTGTTGGGGTATAAACAAATATTGAAGAAAGTGGATTGGAGAGAAATTCGATGGGTGATATATGTTGAGTGGATGGGGAGGATAAGTGGCTATCGGGAGATTTAATTATGAGTGTCCATGGTGATACTTGGTAAAAGTTGCCACTAGAATGGGTCCGATAAGAGAGAATGAGGGGGCTTGAAAGATGGAAATATTATGTGATATTTCTGTAGTTTTGGGAAAAGAAGAGTATAAGGTTGTGTTGAATGTGGAGAAGGTATGTTGTTTAATATAAATGTGGGGATTACACAGTGTCTATGTGACACTGTTAAGAGGGATCATGTGTAGGGCGGGTTGGGGGAAACGGGTTGTACGGTATGTTCGCACGACAAGTGCCCACCGCAGTTCGATGGAGTGCCCAAGTACATCCATGCATTCATCCACATGACCAAAATACTATGTCATGTATTTGCTCCAACACTGGCCAGAATACCATGCACTATCTCAAAGATTTATATCCAAATGGTGTAGCTCATAGTCCCATGCAGTTGGGCTCTAGTTGGCATTAGATTCGTTTCTTACATCATATTTATGAACATATCATCATACTCCTGAAAATATCATGTTGAGGCCACAAGGTAATGTGTTTGGTGTAGATCGAGAATGGAAGAACTGTGAAGAATATGTATGTTTGATGTTGATCGTCGTACAATATGTCTGTTGAATAGTGGAATGGAGATTTTAGGAAGTGATATAACATAGAAATGCTGATAATCAAAGATGTTGACTCAAACCAGATCTATGTACAAATACCTGAATATCAAAGTTTGTTCTGTATTCCTGGCAAACACATGTGTCTTAATTGACATTGACTACAATATCTAAATGTGTACTTTTTAAATGTTACAATAGGAGGAGATCCAAAAAGTATACAAATAATTCTGCACATACATAAAATCTGATAGGGTGCTAACAAATCTGGTCTCTCATATTGGCATTGTATTATTATTATGACATCCATTCTGTATCATCATCGTATTGTATTGTATAGTAGGTGATCTGAATCAAACTCATGTTTAGAACATACTTTATGCCCAATCCAAGCATACCCTAATTTTGAGAAATTCCCAAATTCCTCTGGCAACTAACTAAGTATTAGAATCTTAGAAAGGAGGCCAGATTACCAGACTGCATGGTACAACAATGGGGCCATCCTTAAAAATAAGTTTGTTGCGCGTAACCCGACCGACTGTCCAAAAATCCGCCGACTGGAAACTTTTTTCGCCGATTTTCCGACCGGTCATCTTTTTTATTTTATTTTGCAATGTCAGAATTATCTCCCCTATCTCCTCGCTCGTGTAAACGTATGTAAAACGTTCGCCTAGCAAAAGCAAGCAGGATTTCACTCTCCAGTAGTCGGCGATGTGAGCTTATGTCACACGTTTTGAAGGCATATCCTCCATGGCCCAGTCCGTAGGGGAATGCAGTTTTCGTCGACCACGTGTATATGGCGGGAAGTTCCCCCTTCTGTTTTGTGTTTGGGTTTGATGGAGAGTCGAGAGGACAATAAACACATCGAGAGGCAACAGCAACATAGGATGGGAAAAATATTTCAAAACGGTTGGTTATTAAAACCTGCCATAAAGAGCTCTGTCGCGAATCGACTTGGAACGTAGACATGTTTAGGACTGTCACCATGCACCACGTGGGTCCGTACACCGACAGATTCTGAGACTGACGATGTTACAACAACAATGATGTTTGGATTTCTACTTTTATCCAAGAAGACTTCAGTGTGCCTAAATGCAGAAAATCTATACTGCTTTGTTGTTTAACGGAAACTTTATAACCCTCTATGTCGATGAAGCCATGGATATAGTGTCGGTGGCTTCAGCGGTCTTGACAAATTAGATGGTGCCGTCAGCTTAATTTTGACGTTCCGATGTCGGCATCAAATACGCTTGTCAGAATTCCACCTCGGACTAAATTCCACGAAAAGACACAGGTTATAAACTTAGTATTTGCCTCATTGTTGTCAGTAAATTAAATTACGATGTATTTCTAATCTGAATAAAGGAAGTACCTATTAAAGTATTCAATAAAAGCACACCATAAATTTGCGACAAGGAAGGGCAGTAATGATGTTAATGATTAATTTGAGGTAATTTTCTCAACTCCAAATGGTATAATGAACAACCTTCTGTATAACACTGAGAGGATTTTTTTCTTTCCTGTCACAATTTTGGCAAAAGTTTGTCTGGTAGTGGTATATGTAAATTATTAATTTTTTTTGACCAGCTAGTCACTAGTCATTGTCAAGAATGTGTTCAAGGATCAAAAAAAAAAAAAATTACCTACCTACCGACCCAACTTCCTGAGGTAGGGTCGGGTTACAGCCAACAAACATATTTTTAAGGATGGCCTGGGTGTTATAGGTTCTTGTTTCAAACCTGAAGAACCTTCCAAGATGTACTAAGTGAATCTGGTTTGAGTTTACACCACATGTGTACAAGCATTAACTTCTACCAGATGTTTTATATGGAGATGTCAGTAAGCATGTGTTAATGTGTTGACATGGACTATGCTGACAGGGGATCTATGCTAATTACTTCAGTCCCTCTGTATGTATATCACAACAGATCAGTGCAACAACAACATAATTCTCACACATATTGTGGTATGGCTGCAGAATTGTCATTATACAGGCATGATGGTGATGGACTTCTCTGCCATATTCATTTACTGGGGATAAGTTATTGACCATGCCTGGTTTACACAAGAACCAGTTCTCCTCTCAACTCACACTATAGGCCTACTACAATGTTGAAATAGAATATTTATGGTGTGATGTAGTTGATGTAACAGATTTGTTGTCACCTCAACAAGAGTCTCAATATATGACAGTAACTGTAATAATTTTACAATCAACTCATCCTACAGGTTTGACCAGAGGCCAATGAAACCAGGGACAATTAAAACTTAAAATCTCTGCCTGAAACTTCATACATGTATGTAGGCTTGCTATATGCATACTTTGTATGTAGGCTTGCTATATGCTTTGAAGATTCATATCTGCAGAACACCTTTTTATCCAGAATGATTATTATGTTTTTACCTATTAAATCAGAGCAGATATGCAGGTGGGAAAGGACTGTCCATTTGATTTTAGTATGGTTTGCCTTAATTGATAGATTCTATAATAGTGAATCAACAGATCTATAGTCACCCCTCACTACAGACAATCATCAGTACTAACATTGTCAGTTTACTGAATACAGACAATCATCAGTACTAACATTGTCAGTTTACTGAATACAGACAATTATCAGTACTAACATTGTCAGTTTACTGAATACAGACAATTATCAGTACTAACATTGTCAATTTACTGAATACAGACAATCATCAGTACTAACATTGTCAGTTTACTGAATACAGACAATTATCAGTACTAACATTGTCAATTTACTGAATACAGACAATTATCAGTACTAACATTGTCAGTTTACTGAATACAGACAATCATCAGTACTAACATTGTTAGTTTACTGAATACAGACAATCATCAGTACTAACATTGTCAGTTTACTGAATACAGACAATCATCAGTACTAACATTGTCAGTTTACTGAATACAGACAATTATCAGTACTAACATTGTTAGTTTACTGAATACAGACAATCATCAGTACTAACATTGTCAGTTTACTGAATACAGACAATCATCAGTACTAACATTGTCAGTTTACTGAATACAGACAATTATCAGTACTAACATCGTCAGTTTACTGAATACAGACAATCATCAGTACTAACATTGTCAGTTACTGAATACAGACAATTATCAGTACTAACATTGTCAGTTTACTGAATACAGACAATTATCAGTACTAACATTGTCAATTTACTGAATACAGACAATTATCAGTACTAACATTGTCAGTTTACTGAATACAGACAATTATCAGTACTAACATTGTCAGTTTACTGAATACAGACAATCATCAGTACTAACATTGTCAGTTTACTGAATACAGACAATTATCAGTACTAACATTGTCAGTTTACTGAATACAGACAATCATCAGTACTAACATTGTCAGTTTACTGAATACAGACAATTATCAGTACTAACATTGTCAGTTTACTGAATACAGACAATTATCAGTACTAACATTGTCAGTTTACTGAATACAGACAATCATCAGTACTAACATTGTCAGTTTACTGAATACAGACAATCATCAGTACTAACATTGTCAGTTTACTGAATACAGACAATCATCAGTACTAACATTGTCAGTTTACTGAATACAGACAATTATCAGTACTAACATTGTTAGTTTACTGAATACAGACAATCATCAGTACTAACATTGTCAGTTTACTGAATACAGACAATCATCAGTACTAACATTGTCAGTTTACTGAATACAGACAATTATCAGTACTAACATTGTCAGTTTACTGAATACAGACAATCATCAGTACTAACATTGTCAGTTTACTGAATACAGACAATCATCAGTACTAACATTGTCAGTTTACTGAATACAGACAATCATCAGTACTAACATTGTCAGTTTACTGAATACAGACAATTATCAGTACTAACATTGTCAGTTTACTGAATACAGACAATCATCAGTACTAACATTGTCAGTTTACTGAATACAGACAATCATCAGCAGTCCTCGCCATGAAAGGCGAGCGATCGCTCCCCTTCTCCTCCACACACGCCCAGAGGTCGCAAGACGAGCGATTCGTCGCTCCGCCAAATCCGAGAGAAAAATATTTATTTCTTCAGTCTATATCGGCAGTATTTTCGTCACCTTTCATTCACTGGTTTTCGTGGTTGCGGTTTCGATTTGCAAAGGAAGCGGAAGTAAGACAACTGTCATGCGCAGTAGAATAACGCGACGTCACGGGCTCGTAACCTGGTAACAGTCGTCAGTTGGCAAGACTGGTGATCTCCAATTTATTTCTTGATCTATCCCACGGTTCACCGCGCGACATACACAACCGAAGGCCCAGCGATGCACTGTGGGATAGATGAGGATTAATTTGAAGATCGCCAGTTTTGCTGTCAGTTGGCGGTTTTCTTTGACTTGCGTCTGTTGTATACCTTCTTGCGTTTCATTGAAGTTTTCCACATCATTGTTGGCATTTACCATGGCAGAACAGTCATACCGGCAGTACAAAACAACTAAAAGGGAACCGGGTAGAACTGAAAACTTTCAAAAGCTGGGGCACGGCGGTTCAGTTACATATCGGTTACAGAACAGTGGAGGCAGACAGTCGGCAGAATGTCGACTATGTAGGCCCCTATGGTGCAAGTTGTGTGCAAGTTTTGAAGACGAACTAATTAATTATTAATTGTGACTTGGAACAAATATAAATCAAACACTCTTGTGGAGTATTTTATGTATTGTCTTATTTATTGCAAGATTCAAAGGAATACCAAAATATCTGCTAAAATAACACTGCTCGCCTTAGGTGAGCAATCACTCGCCCCAAACATCCCATGAGAGCGATTTCTAGATGAGCGATCACTCGCCCATCCAGATTAAGGAGAGCGATCATGCCCTCTCCCACCATTTTGCTCATGGCGAGGACTGATCAGTACTAACAATGTTAATAGGAACTTCACAGAAATTGAAAAACGGTGGTCATAACTTCAACATCACTGTCAATGGTTCTACTGTAGATAATGTCGTGCACCAGAAATTACTTGGCCTCCACATTGATAAAAATCTTTCATGGAAAGAACATGTTGATAGTGTATGTAGAACTATATCAAGGCTCCTCTCTGTACTGAGGAGGCACAAGCAATTAATGCCCCAAAACATACGATTACTTTATTACAATGGCTACATAATGCCCCACATTAACTACTGTCTGTCTATTTGGGGAAACTGTTCCAACCAGTTAAGGAATAGAATATACAAGCTTCAAAAAACTGCTGCGCGACTCATATTAGACAAATCAAAAGACACTCCAACAGCTGAACTTTTCAGAATTCTAGAATGGCAGACAGTAGACGAATTAGTTGTGTACACCAAAGCTCTAACTGTCTACAAATCTTTAAATGGCCTGTACCCAAATTACATGAGACAGCTTTTCTCTGCAACTGTTCCACAGGAAAGAACCCTAAGATCATCAAGTAAAGATAAGCTGATAATCCCGTTCCCACGTTCAGAGCTTTTCAAAAAGAATCTTTCATATTCTGGACCATCTCTTGGGAATTCCTTACCAGCTGATATACAAAGTGCCTCCTCAGTACAGAGTTTCAAATCTAAATACTTATCAATGATCTGATGCGACATTATTTTGTATATAATTGTTATTCCTGTACGTGTATATAGTAATGATTTGTTGTTTGTTTGTTTAAATATTTTACATCAGATATACATCAGATATGAGATATGATGTAATCACTTTGTGAAAAATCACTTTGTGTGTGTATGAAAGGATGTGTGTCTGTGGAGGGCCTCAGGGAAGATCAGCACTTAGCTGACTGAGTGTACACTTTTGTCCACCCTCTGAAAATAAAGCTTATTATTATTATTAACATTGTCAGTTTACTGAATACAGACAATTATCACTGATATCAGTACTAACATTGTCAGTTTACTGAATACAGACAATTATCAGTACTAACATTGTCAGTTTACTGAATACAGACAATCATCAGTACTAACGTTGTCAGTTTACTGAATACAGACAATTATCAGTACTAACATTGTCAATTTACTGAATACAGACAATTATCAGTACTAACATTGTCAGTTTACTGAATACAGACAATCATCAGTACTAACATTGTCAGTTTACTGAATACAGACAATCATCAGTACTAACATTGTCAGTTTACTGAATACAGACAATCATCAGTACTAACATTGTCAGTTTACTGAATACAGACAATTATCAGTACTAACATTGTTAGTTTACTGAATACAGACAATCATCAGTACTAACATTGTCAGTTTACTGAATACAGACAATCATCAGTACTAACATTGTCAGTTTACTGAATACAGACAATTATCAGTACTAACATTGTCAGTTTACTGAATACAGACAATCATCAGTACTAACATTGTCAGTTTACTGAATACAGACAATCATCAGTACTAACATTGTCAGTTTACTGAATACAGACAATCATCAGTACTAACATTGTCAGTTTACTGAATACAGACCATCATCAGTACTAACATTGTCAGTTTACTGAATACAGACAATCATCAGTACTAACATTGTCAGTTTACTGAATACAGACAATTATCAGTACTAACATTGTCAGTTTACTGAATACAGACAATCATCAGTACTAACATTGTCAGTTTACTGAATACAGACAATCATCAGTACTAACATTGTCAGTTTACTGAATACAGACAATCATCAGTACTAAGATTGTCAGTTTACTGAATACAGACCATCATCAGTACTAACATTGTCAGTTTACTGAATACAGACAATCATCAGTACTAACATTGTCAGTTTACTGAATACAGACAATCATCAGTACTAACATTGTCAGTTTATTGAATACAGGAACAGGAACTTGACAATGTGATGTCTAGCACTGTAATATCACTTGTCTTTATTGCACCATGTAAGCGTCTTGTCTGTGTCTTGTGCGCTGTCCTTAGTGTTTTATAGGGTGGATGAAGGGTGTCTGGTTCCATGCTGCTTCAAAGATTTCTTCTTTGAAGTAGCAGGAACACAACTGGGCTGGGTGGTGCTTAGTTGGTTCGTCGTGATATAGCTGAAATATTGTTGAAAGCGACGTTAAATTCTATTCACTCACTCCTCACTTGAATACAGACAATCATCAGTACTAACATTGTCAGTTTACTGAATACAGACAATCATCAGTACTAACATTGTCAGTTTACTGAATACAGACAATCATCTATGTTAACAATTGGGACAATATCCTTGGGCTATATGTATACCACTTCAAAATGCAAACTGTATTAATTCACTCTCAGATTTAGATATAAAGCAAAAGGTTGTAGACTTCTTACTTCTATCTGATTCTTTCACATTCGGAAATATTTGTTGGCCTGTTCAATGTCCATTAATAAAAAAGTTCCTTTTTTCTCTGCTACATGTATCTTTGTGCAAGTGAATAATGCTTTTGTATAATGAAATAATGTTGATCAGTTACCAGTGTTCTAGCAACCTGTTCAAAGTCTGTATGGTGGAACATGAATGTACAATAGAATCTGTGTTTTCATTACAGAGATGTCACAATACATCCACACAGTTAAGGCTGAAACACACATTGGGATGACAGAAGCTACTGAATCAGACAATATTACTCCAGACTTTGTCAGATCTTCAGCACATCTTAGCGACGTCGCCAGATGGATTAAGAAAATTCAGTCGAAAGTGATCTGTGGCGAGATGTTGGCGATAATACTTTAATATCATAAAAAATGAACTAACATAAAGCTTGAGACTTTATTGGTTGAAGAGAATATCACTTGTGATTCAGTGAGGACTTGTCACCTTGCAATCATCCTCGATTGTGATTCAGTGAGGACTTGTCACCTTGCAATCATCCTCGATTGTGATTCAGTGAGGACTTGTCACCTTGCAATCATCCTCGATTGTGATTCAGTGAGGACTTGTCACCTTGCAATCATCCTCGATTGTGATTCAGTGAGGACTTGTCACCTTGCAATCATCCTCGATTGTGATTCAATCAGGACTTGTCACCTTGCAATCATCCTCGATTGTGATTCAGTCAGGACTTGTCACCTTGCAATCATCCTCGATTGTGATTCAGTCAGGACTTGTCACCTTGCAATCATCCTCGATTGTGATTCAGTGAGGACTTGTCACCTTGCAATCATCCTCGATTGTGATTCAGTGAGGACTTGTCACCTTGCAATCATCCTCGATTGTGATTCAGTGAGGACTTGTCACCTTGCAATCATCCTCGATTGTGATTCAGTCAGGACTTGTCACCTTGCAATCATCCTCGATTGTGATTCAGTGAGGACTTGTCACCTTGCAATCATCCTCGATTGTGATTCAGTGAGGACTTGTCACCTTGCAATCATCCTCGATTGTGATTCAGTGAGGACTTGTCACCTTGCAATCATCCTCGATTGTGATTCAGTCAGGACTTGTCACCTTGCAATCATCCTCGATTGTGATTCAGTCAGGACTTGTCACCTTGCAATCATCCTCGATTGTGATTCAGTCAGGACTTGTCACCTTGCAATCATCCTCGATTGTGATTCAGTCAGGACTTGTCACCTTGCAATCATCCTCGATTGTGATTCAGTCAGGACTTGTCACCTTGCAATCATCCTCGATTGTGATTCAGTCAGGACTTGTCACCTTGCAATCATCCTCGATTGTGATTCAGTCAGGACTTGTCACCTTGCAATCATCCTCGATTGTGATTCCTTGTCACCTTGCAATCATCCTCGATTGTGATTCAGTGAGGACTTGTCACCTTGCAATCATCCTCGATTGTGATTCAGTGAGGATTTGTCACCTTGCAATCATCCTCGATTGTGATTCAGTGAGGACTTGTCACCTTGCAATCATCCTCGATTGTGATTCAGTGAGGACTTGTCACCTTGCAATCATCCTCGATTGTGATTCAGTCAGGACTTGTCACCTTGCAATCATCCTCGATTGTGATTCAGTGAGGACTTGTCACCTTGCAATCATCCTCGATTGTGATTCAGTCAGGACTTGTCACCTTGCAATCATCCTCGATTGTGATTCAGTCAGGACTTGTCACCTTGCAATCATCCTCGATTGTGATTCAGTCAGGACTTGTCACCTTGCAATCATCCTCGATTGTGATTCAGTCAGGACTTGTCACCTTGCAATCATCCTCGATTGTGATTCAGTCAGGACTTGTCACCTTGCAATCATCCTCGATTGTGATTCAGTCAGGACTTGTCACCTTGCAATCATCCTCGATTGTGATTCAGTCAGGACTTGTCACCTTGCAATCATCCTCGATTGTGATTCAGTCAGGACTTGTCACCTTGCAATCATCCTCGATTGTGGTTCAGTGAGGACTTGTCACCTTTTCGTCATCCTGGGTTGTGATTTGATCAGGACTTGTCACCTTGCAATCATCCTCGTTGTGATTGTGATTCAGTCAGGACTTGTCACCTTGCAATCATCCTCGATTGTGATTCAGTGAGGACTTGTCACCTTGCAATCATCCTCGATTGTGATTCAGTGAGGACTTGTCACCTTGCAATCATCCTCGATTGTGATTCAGTGAGGACTTGTCACCTTGCAATCATCCTCGATTGTGATTCAGTGAGGACTTGTCACCTTGCAATCATCTCGATTGTGATTCAGTAGGACTTGTCACCTTGCAATCATCCTCGATTGTGATTCAGTCAGGACTTGTCACCTTGCAATCATCCTCGATTGTGATTCAGTGAGGACTTGTCACCTTGCAATCATCCTCGATTGTGATTCAGTCAGGACTTGTCACCTTGCAATCATCCTCGATTGTGATTCAGTGAGGACTTGTCACCTTGCAATCATCCTCGATTGTGATTCAGTGAGGACTTGTCACCTTGCAATCATCCTCGATTGTGATTCAGTGAGGACTTGTCACCTTGCAATCATCCTCGATTGTGATTCAGTGAGGACTTGTCACCTTGCAATCATCCTCGATTGTGATTCAGTCAGGACTTGTCACCTTGCAATCATCCTCGATTGTGATTCAGTCAGGACTTGTCACCTTGCAATCATCCTCGATTGTGATTCAGTCAGGACTTGTCACCTTGCAATCATCCTCGATTGTGATTCAGTGAGGACTTGTCACCTTGCAATCATCCTCGATTGTGATTCAGTGAGGACTTGTCACCTTGCAATCATCCTCGATTGTGATTCAGTCAGGACTTGTCACCTTGCAATCATCCTCGATTGTGATTCAGTCAGGACTTGTCACCTTGCAATCATCCTCGATTGTGATTCAGTCAGGACTTGTCACCTTGCAATCATCCTCGATTGTGATTCCTTGTCACCTTGCAATCATCCTCGATTGTGATTCAGTGAGGACTTGTCACCTTGCAATCATCCTCGATTGTGATTCAGTCAGGACTTGTCACCTTGCAATCATCCTCGATTGTGATTCAGTGAGGACTTGTCACCTTGCAATCATCCTCGATTGTGATTCAGTCAGGACTTGTCACCTTGCAATCATCCTCGATTGTGATTCAGTCAGGACTTGTCACCTTGCAATCATCCTCGATTGTGATTCAGTCAGGACTTGTCACCTTGCAATCATCCTCGATTGTGATTCAGTGAGGACTTGTCACCTTGCAATCATCCTCGATTGTGATTCAGTGAGGACTTGTCACCTTGCAATCATCCTCGATTGTGATTCAGTGAGGACTTGTCACCTTGCAATCATCCTCGATTGTGATTCAGTGAGGACTTGTCACCTTGCAATCATCCTCGATTGTGATTCAGTGAGGACTTGTCACCTTGCAATCATCCTCGATTGTGATTCAGTGAGGACTTGTCACCTTGCAATCATCCTCGATTGTGATTCAGTGAGGACTTGTCACCTTGCAATCATCCTCGATTGTGATTCAGTGAGGACTTGTCACCTTGCAATCATCCTCGATTGTGATTCAGTCAGGACTTGTCACCTTGCAATCATCCTCGATTGTGATTCAGTCAGGACTTGTCACCTTGCAATCATCCTCGATTGCTCATGACTCAATTAAGTTGCAAGAAAAAACCCCCAACAGATTGATACGTCTGATTTAATCATTTGCGATGAAGTCTTTACCAAAAGTTCACCTGGCTGATTCATTGTGATTGGTCCAATTTTTATATGCCCACCCAAATAGCAGACATATTATGAGATGGCAATTTCCATCCGTCTGTCTGTCCCTTTATGTCCGGTCTATATGTGGAAGAATTTTCTATCTGTTTTTAAATAAAAACCTAGGGGAGATCATTTGTTGTGTACCAAAATGGAGATCTGGGTCAGAGGTGAAAGATCACTGGCCTAAAAAAAAACAGGAAATCATTTAACCATTCAGGTCCGCGGTCTATGTGACAGTTTTGTATCCACAGTTGCAAACAAATTTGGAGTGGATTCTCTATCTGGAGACGATGTGTACCAAAATTCAGGTAAATGTCAGAGATCGAGGGTCACTGGGCCAAAAATCAAGAAATAATTGAGAATAGCTAATTTTTTGTGAGTGCATGGATTCTTTACCTCTAGGGGGAAAAGATTTTGCATACTAGAATTGAGGTCACGTTCAAAGGTAAAACGCCACTGTGACCCCAAAATCAGGAAATCATTAAAAATCACATTTTTGGGGGTCAGTAGATCCATTAGGAGTAGACGATATGTCACATACCAAAATTGAGGTCAAGGTCACTGTCACTCTTAAATCAGAAAATCATTAAAAAAAAAGTTGAGGTCAAGGTCAAAGGTCCAGATCACTGTTACCCGAAATTAGGGAATCATTGGGAATTTTGTGTGTTAGCTACATTAGGAGACCTATGTTGTCCGGGTGTATATTAAAGCCACATTTGACTCTTGGTATCATTTATCACGAAGGTGTGTCCATATATAGATATGTCCTTATATAACAGTATGTACACATACGGTATTGTCCTACCCTTAATATACTGTGCTTGAATTACAACACATATAAGGGTAGTGGGAAGAGGTGCCGACATACTGACTGCGTCACATGACTTCACAGATCCAATTTATCCCCACCCACCCACCCCATCTGGTGAAAAATATATCTGACAATGTTCAAAATAGCTACTCCTCTGCCCCACTTCCTCTCCCCCTAGAACAGAGATTTCAAAGTTTCATTATTAGATTCTATGAAATAATTCAGCCCTTGTTTCCTTCCTGCAGCATCTGTGTAGCCGGATGCATTCACACATATTCTTCTGTGACACCAATTTATACTGTCAATGTGCAGTCAGACACTGTAACAGTTTAACCATTCGCAATTACTTTAGTAATTCTGGCTCTGTTCTCATCAAACAATACAAGGACCTACATGTATATGAGCGCCACAAATAAACAATCTGTGCTCGTTCACTATACTCCAATGAAATGTACCATTTGCATACTGACACAGCAGAACTTTTCAGTTCATAATGATTTTCGTAACATACCACAGCGGAAGACAACATGGGTCATTTCCACATACTTGAAAATGGACCTTTTGTTATTTCACACAGACTAAGAATGAGAGTACATGTGGACATGTAAACTTGACATATATACATGTATAATTAATTTGATGATTTCATCAGTACAACAATATTGTGCTCTGAATCAATTAATTCACATTCCAAATGTGGATTGCTGGGAATGGTCCCATTCTTTGTTCTTGTATCAATTGCAATGTGTTACCCAATTATTCATTTGTTGACTGTCAAAAAGAAAATATTAGGATCAATAATTAAAACGGTGATAATCACATTAAATCAATCTTTTGTCTAACTGATTATTGATTTGATAACTGTTTGACTTTATGTGTATACAGATTTCTGTTCCATTGTGTACAACTGTCAATATGTTCAAATAGAGAAAACACAGAAGTTGATCTGATTATTTGGCCGTTTGGTCCACCAGAAGTGTTGACATTACAACTTTGAGTGCTGAGTCTGTCCCAGAGTTTATACAGTGTGGGTATAGTAGTATATATAAGGTATATGGTCAGCAGTATTACTGGACTAAAGTCTATAAATTTACTTTGCTTTGGCAGGTAAGGTGAAGGAAAATGTTGACTGTGGAGGCCAGGCATGTTTACTCACTGCTTTTGGCAGCTGATCAAGTAAACTGTATACTGGAGACCTTACCAATCTGATACAGGTTCTGATTTTATCTGACCACATTTCCTAGCCTGTTCTAGCCTGGCAATCTCTGTTTGAATACAGACAAATTCTTGCTAAGAAAGCAAGCAGAATTAAAAAAAAAAAAAAATGATTTTGCTCATTTACAAAATTAAAGTAAAGAAGAATAACAGATTTGTTCATTGACAGGTCTGTTTGTGACTGGTGTCCCAGTAAACTTGCCGCACTGGGAATTTTAATTTGCAAGAGTTGTCCCCCCTGATTGTGACCAAGCAGGCAACCAGAAGTACATATTTGGGCCTGCGAAATAAACTTGCCAAAATGTTGCTTGCCATACCACCAGTTCGTGCTGAAATATCATGTACCAAAATGTCATTGACACCATTTTGGCTGTCACATGACGTTCATATGCACATAATACATATAACTAGAGTAAGAGATTTGTATCAGTAAGTAATCAGCACTCCGTGATTAGTTATACTCTGCTGACCAGAATCCCGGCCTTTGATGTTTTCTCTTGCTTCAACTGGAGTTTGGTAGATTGTTTCATACAATAAACAAAGTTGTGGAATTAGATAAGGTTTAATATGTGTACATGTACAATGTATGTGGTGGCCTTGTGGTGGAGCACTCGCCTCACAAACAGCAGGTCCCAAGTTCGATCACAGGTGGAGTCATACCTACATGTGTAAGACTGAAAGTATGGAACTTGTGTATCTCCCCACTTGTCGCTCAGCAGGATGATGATAGATCAAGGGCTGGTTGAACCGGTGTCAGGATAATGTGACTAGGTCGCTGTGATTTGACTGAAAAATTGTCGAGAGGACGTTAATACATGTATCCTACTCACTCAAATGTGTAGGCCTATGTACAGTGTTTATAACAAGAAAACTGGAGATGCAAATTTGTTCTTAGATGTTTTACTGTGACATTTGAATACTTGTGTACAGATAATGTCTTACTAAGTATAGATGTATATTAAAGCTGTGTCTTTCAGACCACCAGAAATTGACACTCAATAAAATTGGTCACAGAATGGTGAACTAGTGACCCATACCTGAGGTTGACTGTAATTACGCGAGCACACACCTGCCCAGGCAAGGATTAACTTACATGTACAAATCAACCCATAATGTGGCATGAAATTAAGCAATGGTATGAAGATCAGGCACAGTCTAGATAATTATGTTACTGGGGGTCTTACAAATACCTCTTCTATACTTACATGTGTATGTTACTGGGGGTCTTACAAATACCTCTTCTATACTTACATGTGTATGTTACTGGGGGTCTTACAAATACCTCTTCTATACTTACATGTGTATGTTACTGGGGGTCTTACAAATACCTCTTCTATACTTACATGTGTATGTTACTGGGGGTCTTACAAATACCTCTTCTATACTTACATGTGTATGTTACTGGGGGTCTAACAAATACCTCTTCTATACTTACATGTGTATGTTACTGGGGGTCTTACAAATACCTCTTCTATACTTACATGTGTATGTTATATTAGGTTGAACTGATATAGGAGATATTACAATCATTACTTCTATGGGATCTGAACAATAATGTGGAATGGACGATGTTGAATGGTCAGATTGGCACTATTCACTAACATTGGTCCACTCACACCACATACAGTCAGCTTTCAGGACTTCCAGCTTAGAAAAATGTCTGATCATCCAATTAACGTGCTAGAAAATAAATGACATGGTAGCAGGGGACTTTCATTGGCATATATTTGTCATGCGTCTATTCACGTGTTTTGTTTCATTTGTCACTTTTTTATCCGGCAAAAGTCAGGGCTTTTGATTTCACAAAAGGAAATCAATAATTGCATTCTCCTTTCTCCAATATAGCAGCTAAATAATCAGGGTGGACTCCAAAACTTAAATGAATCATGATTGTGTATGAGGGATTCCAATATAGCAGCTAAATAATCAGGGTGGGCTCCAAAACTTAAATGAATCATGATTGTGTATGAGGGATTCCAATATAGCAGGTAAATAATCAGGGTGGGCTCCAAAACTTAACTGAATCATGATTGTGTATGAGGGATTCCAATATAGCAGCTAAATAATCAGGGTGGGCTCCAAAACTTAAATGAATCATGATTGTGTATGAGGGATTCCAATATAGCAGCTAAATAATCAGGGTGGACTCCAAAACTGAAATGAATCATGATTGTGTACGAGGGATTCCAATATAGCAGCTAAATAATCAGGGTGGGCTCCAAAACTTAAATGAATCATGATTGTGTATGAGGGATTCCAATATAGCAGCTAAATAATCAGGGTGGGCTCCAAAACTTAAATGAATCATGATTGTGTATGAGGGATTTGTATTAATCTACATTGGTATGTTGGTAACTCTGTATGTTGGTAACTCTGTATGTTGGTAACTCTGTATGTTGGTAACTTAGTATGTTGGTAACTCTGTATGTTGGTAACTCTGTATGTTGGTAACTCTGTATGTTGGTAACTCTGTATGTTGGTAACTTAGTATGTTGGTAACTCTGTATGTTGTTAACTTAGTATGTTCATATCTTGGTAACTCATAGAATAATCCTAACAGGAGTGATGGTTAGGTTGTCTTTCTTGAGATATTCCATGGCCATCAAACATTTTCTCAGCATAACTTCCAATTTTCCCCCAACAAAATCCCGATGGGAAGAGATAGGAAATAAGGAAAGAGATTAGAAACCATGGGAAAGGATAGGAAACCATGGGAAGGGATAGGAAACCATGGGAAGAGATAGGGAACCATGGAAAGAGAAAGGAAACGTTGGGAAGAGATAGGAAACGATGGGAAGAGATAAGGAACCATGGGAAGAGAAAGGAAACAATGGGAAGAGATAGGAAACGACGGGAAGAGATAGGAAACGATGGGAAGAGATAGGGAACCATGGGAAGAGAAAGGAAACAATGGGAAGAGATAGGAAACGATGGGAAGAGATAAGGAACCATGGGAAGAGAAACCATGGAAAGAGAAAGGAAACCATGGGAAGAGATAGAAAACCACCGGAAGAGCTACAAAACAATGGAAAGAGAAAGGAATCCATGGGATCAGATAGGAAATCATAGGAAGAGAAAGGAAACTATGGGAAGAGATTAAAAACCATGGGAAAGGATAGGAAACCATGGGAAGAGATAGGAAATAATGGAAAGAGATAGAGAGCCATGTGAAGAGATAGGAAACCATGGAAAGGTGAAGGAAACCATGGAAAGAGAAAGGAACCAATGGAAAGAGAAAGGAACCCATGAGAAGAGAAAGGAACCCATGGGAAAAGATTAGGAACCATGGGAAGAGAAGAGAAACCATGGAAAGAGAAAGGAAACCACGGGAAGAGATAGGAAACCATGGGAAGAGATAGTAAACCATGGAATAAGAAAGGGAACCATGAGAAGAGATCGAAAACCACCGGAAGAGATAGGAAACAATGGAAAGAGAAAGGAAACCATGGAATGAAATAGGAAACCATGAGAAGAGATTAGAAACCATGGGTAGAAATGGAAAACCATGGGAAGAGATAAGAAACCATGGGAAGAGAACAGGGAACCATGGGAAGAAAACAGGGAACCATGAGATGAGATAGGAAAGCATGGGAAGAGATAGAAAAACATGGGGAACCATGGGGAGAGATAGGAAACCATGAGAAGAGATAGGAAACCATGTGAAGAGAACAGGCAATACAAGGAAAAGTATGAATTTTGGACAGACAGTTTGTAATCCTGCCTTACACAAGTCATTTCTCATATGGCAAATTGGTACATCAATCAATTTTGTAAAACAGGTCCAGTTATGTACTAGGGACTAATCCAGGCATTTTTTGGGGACACCGGTCGACTATCGCGAAACCGGAAACCCACAAAACTGGAAGAAAACATTCTGCATAAAAACCAATGCGCATTGGGCTTAAACCATGCTAAACTGGCGGCCCACATGGATTTCGTGAAGAAGCACGATGCGAGTGTGAAAATTTATTCTCTCCACCTGCTGTACACAGGAAATAATCAATTATTGCTTTGATAAATAATAAAAGTAAGTCCATTAGATTGATTTTAAGTAGTTTTGGTTCATATTTTAGCCGACATTCAAATTGGTTTGTCAGTATTTGGGCACGTGATGGTGGTCATCATTGATTCACTGTCTGGCAGTATTGATCAATGATTGCTAATATGCTGCTTAATGGTTAATATGTTAATATCCTGGCTCTCTACTGGCCTTGATCATTAGATGTAACCATGTTACATTGTTATGTACTTGGATGTGCTAGATCCTGGCTCTCTACTGGCCTTGATCATTAGATGTAACCATGTTACATTGTTATATACTTGGATGTGCTAGATCCTGGCTCTCTACTGGCCTTGATCATTAGATGTAACCATGTTACATTGTTATGTACTTGGATGTGCTAGATCCTGGCTCTCTACTGGCCTTGATCATTATATGTAACCATGTTACATTGTTATGTACTTGGATGTGCTAGATCCTGGCTCTCTACTGGCCTTGATCATTAGATGTAACCATGTTACATTGTTATGTACTTGGATGTGCTAGATCCTGGCTCTCTACTGGCCTTGATCATTAGATGAACCATGTTACATTGTTATATACTTGGATGTGCTAGATCCTGGCTCTCTACTGGCCTTGATCATTAGATGTAACCATGTTACATTGTTATGTACTTGGATGTGCTAGATCCTGGCTCTCTACTGGCCTTGATCATTAGATGTAACCATGTTACATTGTTATATACTTGGATGTGCTAGATCCTGGCTCTCTACTGGCCTTGATCATTAGATGTAACCATGTTACATTGTTATGTACTTGGATGTGCTAGATCCTGGCTCTCTACTGGCCTTGATCATTAGATGTAACCATGTTACATTGTTATGTACTTGGATGTGCTAGATCCTGGCTCTCTACTGGCCTTGATCATTAGATGAACCATGTTACATTGTTATATACTTGGATGTGCTAGATCCTGGCTCTCTACTGGCCTTGATCATTAGATGTAACCATGTTACATTGTTATATACTTGGATGTGCTAGATCCTGGCTCTCTACTGGCCTTGATCATTAGATGTAACCATGTTACATTGTTATGTACTTGGATGTGCTAGATCCTGGCTCTCTACTGGCCTTGATCATTAGATGTAACCATGTTACATTGTTATGTACTTGGATGTGCTAGATCCTGGCTCTCTACTGGCCTTGATCATTAGATGAACCATGTTACATTGTTATATACTTGGATGTGCTAGATCCTGGCTCTCTACTGGCCTTGATCATTAGATGTAACCATGTTACATTGTTATGTACTTGGATGTGCTAGATCCTGGCTCTCTACTGGCCTTGATCATTAGATGTAACCATGTTACATTGTTATATACTTGGATGTGCTAGATCCTGGCTCTCTACTGGCCTTGATCATTAGATGTAACCATGTTACATTGTTATGTACTTGGATGTGCTAGATCCTGGCTCTCTACTGGCCTTGATCATTAGATGAACCATGTTACATTGTTATATACTTGGATGTGCTAGATCCTGGCTCTCTACTGGCCTTGATCATTAGATGTAACCATGTTACATTGTTATGTACTTGGATGTGCTAGATCCTGGCTCTCTACTGGCCTTGATCATTAGATGAACCGTGTTACATTGTTATATACTTGGATGTGCTAGATCCTGGCTCTCTACTGGCCTTGATCATTAGATGTAACCATGTTACATTGTTATGTACTTGGATGTGCTAGATCCTGGCTCTCTACTGGCCTTGATCATTATATGTAACCATGTTACATTGTTATGTACTTGGATGTGCTAGATCCTGGCTCTCTACTGGCCTTGATCATTAGATGTAACCATGTTACATTGTTATGTACTTGGATGTGCTAGATCCTGGCTCTCTACTGGCCTTTGATCATTAGATGTAACCATGTTACATTGTTATGTACTTGGATGCGTGCTAGATCCCGGTTTCACGCCTTGATCATTAGATGTAACCATGTTACATTGTTATGTACTTGGATGCTGTGATCCTGGCTCTCTACTGGCCTTTGATCATTAGGATAACCATGTTACATTGTTATGTACTTGGATGTGCTAGATCCTGGCTCTCTACTGGCCTTGATCATTAGATGAACCATGTTACATTGTTATGTACTTGGATGTGCTAGATCCTGGCTCTCTACTGGCCTTGATCATTAGATGAACCGTGTTACATTGTTATATACTTGGATGTGCTAGATCCTGGCTCTCTACTGGCCTTGATCATTAGATGTAACCATGTTACATTGTTATGTACTTGGATGTGCTAGATCCTGGCTCTCTACTGGCCTTGATCATTAGATGAACCATGTTACATTGTTATATACTTGGATGTGCTAGATCCTGGCTCTCTACTGGCCTTGATCATTAGATGTAACCATGTTACATTGTTATGTACTTGGATGTGCTAGATCCTGGCTCTCTACTGGCCTTGATCATTATATGTAACCATGTTACATTGTTATGTACTTGGATGTGCTAGATCCTGGCTCTCTACTGGCCTTGATCATTAGATGTAACCATGTTACATTGTTATGTACTTGGATGTGCTAGATCCTGGCTCTCTACTGGCCTTGATCATTAGATGAACCATGTTACATTGTTATATACTTGGATGTGCTAGATCCTGGCTCTCTACTGGCCTTGATCATTAGATGTAACCATGTTACATTGTTATATACTTGGATGTGCTAGATCCTGGCTCTCTACTGGCCTTGATCATTAGATGAACCATGTTACATTGTTATGTACTTGGATGTGCTAGATCCTGGCTCTCTACTGGCCTTGATCATTAGATGTAACCATGTTACATTGTTATGTACTTGGATGTGCTAGATCCTGGCTCTCTACTGGCCTTGATCATTAGATGAACCATGTTACATTGTTATATACTTGGATGTGCTAGATCCTGGCTCTCTACTGGCCTTGATCATTAGATGTAACCATGTTACATTGTTATATACTTGGATGTGCTAGATCCTGGCTCTCTACTGGCCTTGATCATTAGATGTAACCATGTTACATTGTTATGTACTTGGATGTGCTAGATCCTGGCTCTCTACTGGCCTTGATCATTAGATGAACCATGTTACATTGTTATGTACTTGGATGTGCTAGATCCTGGCTCTCTACTGGCCTTGATCATTAGATGTAACCATGTTACATTGTTATATACTTGGATGTGCTAGATCCTGGCTCTCTACTGGCCTTGATCATTAGATGAACCATGTTACATTGTTATATACTTGGATGTGCTAGATCCTGGCTCTCTACTGGCCTTGATCATTAGATGAACCATGTTACATTGTTATGTACTTGGATGTGCTAGATCCTGGCTCTCTACTGGCCTTGATCATTAGATGTAACCATGTTACATTGTTATGTACTTGGATGTGCTAGATCCTGGCTCTCTACTGGCCTTGATCATTAGATGAACCATGTTACATTGTTATATACTTGGATGTGCTAGATCCTGGCTCTCTACTGGCCTTGATCATTAGATGTAACCATGTTACATTGTTATGTACTTGGATGTGATAGTTTGACTATTCTAACCATTATAGATCTGTATGTTTTATGTTTGTAGGTGTTCCAAGATCTGGGTACGGAGGTGTTACAGGCAGCATTTGAAGGGTACAATGCCTGTGTGTTTGCGTACGGGCAAACCAGCACGGGAAAGACTTATACCATGATGGGACAGACAGTAAGACATTTATTCCTTCATATTCTAGATTATAAATTCCCAATATTGGAGATACATGTATGAAGTTCTGCCTGGTTCAGCTCTAGAGCTGTCTGTGGAATAGCTACTGTGTGAGATTGTTTACTTCCTAATGAAAATATTTCATCAATCGGGATATACGGTAAATTCCCTAAGTATTCGCGACCCTAAGTAAATTCGAAAACGGGCATTTTTCGCCAAGTCACGTGACACTGTTCCCTAAGTAATCGAAAACGGCCCATTCGCGAGAAATCGCGGTCCTACCTATTCGAAAATCCCCCATTTATCGTGATCGCAAGATTGATAATATTGTGGGATTATGTAGTTGTGCGATGAAAAAAACTTCCAGATCAACGAGTTTCCTTAGAATTAGTATTTGATAAACCTTGCAAACTTTTTGAGCACTTTGAACATAACCAATTGTAACAACTAAGTTGATTTTCATTATGTCTCAAACGAAATGTATCTAATGTTTGCACCGCGATTTTTCATGGTCATTAAATTGAGAATATTGCCGGTTTACGGGGACGTGCGATATTAAACATTGCCGATTGAAGAGAGCATACGTTCGATATTATACTGAAAATATCAAAATGAAGAACTGGAAGTTGCGTTTCATTCGGTCTTACAAAATATATGCTGAAGTTTGACCAGACATTTGAACTACGGATCCTTAGTCGCGGGGTAGAGATCATTGTCGGTTACATGGTCGCACGATGTAAACCTGGTCTGTTAGCAAATCTTTTGGTATACGCATATTTCTTTTTATTAAACACAGATAGTTTATTCTAACATCAACTGTTCTACGTCTGTGAGCGTCCTGTACAATGACTACTCAACAACGCTGCCGTTGTTGTTGTTCATTCATAGTGATTTTTGCGGTCCCAACTGATCAATATATCCAAATATACTGCCATCTTTCGATTTACGATCAACCCCATTTTTGTGAAATATATGATAGGATCTTCCAACTGAACTATTATCCCTGAGTCCTGAGAGGTACACAATCTAAATGAAATACACCCGCACACGGTCGGAATATAGTTGCATTAATTTTGGCGACTGTATGCCATGTGAGCCTCGCCCAAAAACCAGAAACGCACCTGTTTGGTTCCGACTTTCGGATTTTTCTTCCGTTTGACACGAATGCTGAGATACCCAGCTATGATTCTGAAAACGCATTTTTGTACTGTTCAGACAAAAATAATTATGTCTCCCCCAACTATGTTGGGGGGAGACATCTAGTGTTTGTGCTGTCTGTCTGTCTGGATGGATGGATGTCTGTCTGTCTCTCTGGATGGATGTCTGTCCGTCCCCTTGCCTTGTCTGCAAGATATCTTGAGAACTACTGGATGGAATTTCACCAAACTTGGATGGAAGCTTCATTGGGATAGCCCCCTCATTTGATTAGGTTTTGGTTTATGTGCGTGCATTCATCCGTGTCCGGTGTCCGTCCGTCCGTCCATCTACTTGTACATGTATATACAGGCCTTGTCTGCAAGATATCTTGAGAACTACTGGACGGAATTTCACCCCACTATGATGGAAGCTTCAGTGGGATAGCCCCCTCATTTGATTAGGTTTTAGTGTGTGTGCGTGCATTCATCCATGTCCGGTGTCCGTCCGTCCGTCCATCTACTTGTACATGTATATACAGGGCTTGTCTGCAAGATATCTGGAGAACTACTGGACGGAATTTTACCAAACTTGGATGGAAGCTTCATTGGGATAGCCCCCTCATTTGATTAGGTTTTGGCGTATGTGGGTGCATTCATCCGTGTCCGGTGTCCATCCATCCACTTGTACATGTATATACAGGCCTTGTCTGCAAGATATCTTGAGAACTACTGGACGGAATTTCACCCCACTTGGATGGAAGCTTCAGTGGGATAGCCCCCTCATTTGATTAGGTTTTGTTGTGTGTGCGTGCATTCATACATGTCCGGTGTCCGTCCATCCGTCCATCTACTTGTACATGTATATACAGGGCTTGTCTGCAAGATATCTGGAGAACTACTGGACGGAATTTCACCAAACTTGGACGGAAGCTTCATTGGGATAGCCCCCTCATTTGATTAGGTTTTGGTGTATGTGGGTGCATTCATCCGTGTCCAGTGTCCGTCCATCCGTCCATCTACTTGTACTTGTATATACAGGCCTTGTCTGCAAGATATCTTGAGAACTACTGGACGGAATTTCACCCCACTTGGATGGAAGCTTCAGTGGGATAGCCCCCTCATTTGATTAGGTTTTGGTGTGTGTGTGTGCATTCATCCATGTCCGGTGTCCGTCCGTCCATCCATCTACTTGTACATGTATATACAAGGCTTATCTGCAAGATATCTGGAGAACTACTGGACGGAATTTCACCAAACTTGGATGAAAGCTTCATTGGGATAGCCCCCTCATTTGACTAGGTGTTGGTGTGTGTGCATGCGTTCATCCGTGTCCGGTGTCCGTCCGTCCATCCGTCCATCTACTTGTACATGTATATACAGGCCTTGTCTGCAAGATATCTTGAGAACTACTGGACGGAATTTCACCACACTTGGATGGAAGCTTCAGTGGGATAACCCCCCTCATTTGATTATGTTTTGGTGTGTGCGTGCATTCATCCATGTCCGGTGTCCGTCCGTCCGTCCGTCCATCTACTTGTACATGTATATACAGGGCTTGTCTGCAAGATATCTGGAGAACTACTGGACAGAATTTCACCAAACTTGGATGGAAGCTTCATTGGGATAGCCCCCTCATTTGACTAGGTTTTGGTGTGTGTCCATGCGTTCGTCCGGTGTCCGTCCATCTGCTTGTACATGTATATACAGGCCTTGTCTGCAAGATATCTTGAGAACTATTGGATGGAATTTCACCAAACTTGGAAGGAAGCTTCATTGGGATAGCCCCCACATTTGATCAGGTTTTGGTGTATGTGTGCATGCATCCATCCGTGTCCGGTGTCCGTCCATCCGTTCATCTACTTGTACATGTATGTACAATGAAAATCGCTTCTTTGTACTTAATATTTTTAGATACGCAGCTTTGTTTAAGATACTTATTGCTACATTAATTTTACAGCACTTTCCCTTAAATTATGTGCCCATTCAAGGCAAGGTGGGAGGTTGGGGGAGACGTATGTTTTTGCTCAAAAAAACAACCAGCATAGGCTTCATGCCGGAGCGGCAACTCAAGGGTCAAAGCGGAACCTCTAGTTTAGAAACGTATCCTTTCCAACGAACGCGGCGATTCAGAATATTTTAGCTGAATATGTTATGACGCGGGAACCGTGTACAAGCGCAAGTTTGGCCCACGTGCTATGCTATCCAAGTATTGATCACGTGATGTTATTGCAACTTCGTATGGCGGGAAAATGTACAACCAACACGTGGCATGTTGAAACTTTCATTCTACAGACCCCACCCAGTTCTATGAAAGTATTTTCATACAATTGTTAATCAATGATCGAAGGGATACAGTGAATTGTTAGAAAGGGCAAGCAATTCAGGTCTTTCGTTTAGCCGCTATACATGGCGGGATGAGCTCGTTCCAGCTGGGGAGATTGTATATCGTCTTAGACAAGTTGACCCTGATATGGGTGTTAGCCGAGTTGGCCCTGATATGGGCCTCACAATAGTGTCGGGCGCTTGATTAATTTGCTGTTCGTTTCATTGACATAAACAGTTTGAAAAGCCCTTCCACAATATTTCCCTATGAAGAGCAATCAAGAAATTATTAGGTTTGATTCTCAATCTGAAAATGACGTAATCTGTGTTTCTTCATTAGGTCGATTATATATTTTCCCGTAAACATCATTGGCGTCACCGCGATAGTTGAGCCTAGACTTCTCGGCCGTGACAAAAATTATGCAAGGTTTCTAGCATGTCCTGAAGAGAAAATAAAGAATCAGAATGTCAAAGTGACAGAATATGCTCCCGTATGTACTAATACAATGATATACGCGAATTTGTGATTTTAAATTGGCCGGATGTCCGACAGGGAAACCTGATTTTTTTGTAGATGATTTATACTTTGCAGTGGATTTAAATCATTTCTAGCTCCACGATTTAAATAATGAATATAAGGGGAAATATGCTACATGTAGATCTCCTTCCACCTCAATCAGTACTGTATTTATCCTTTGATCAATTGCGAAATATTGCCTAATAAATCTAAATGCACGACAAACATTTCTTGGGTTTTGCTTCCGGGTTTCCCCTCGACCACACGTGTTCGTACCACTGAACTTCGACGAAGTATATTAGGCTTCATTCTACACACAAAAGTATAGTGAATGTCTCGTGGTTGTCGATTTTATATCATTTAGAGTGCTAAAATATCACAAAATTAAAGAAACATCACAGTCGACGTATTGTGACCTTTCAATGTCGAACGGTATGAGCATTTAACATGGGGACTCTAATTTACGAAAACGTCCGTTTTTCTGAACTGACCTGCACAAACTATTCGGAAGTGGTCAGTTTTTCACGACTGCGATATTCACTTCCGGTCACGAATACTTAGGGAACTTACCGTAGTTCATGTTAGGCGAGATATCACTTTTCAACGTGACTTGACATGATTATAGCAAATGGAACAACAGCCAACCACTTGCCCATTTTCCACTTTTATAAATCTTGTTAATTCACGTCACTTCCTCTCAAGTTACATGTCCGCTATATCCATCAATCTGACCCAATCACAATAATACTGGACCAGCACAATACTCAGTAGCCAAATTCAATGACCCTGGTTTTCATTTCTTGTTTAGCCACTCCATGCCATTTCTGGCTCAGCTAACCAATCAATAACCACAATGCTGGTACTTCCTGTTTATCCTGCATGTCCTGTGTGTCTATTGGGCAAGTCTCCCATTATCATCAAATATCTGCTTGTGAACCCTGTGCCTCTATTGTACAAGTCTCCCATTACCATCAAATATCTGCTTGTGTATACATAATTTCAAACTACCATGGAAATATGTACGGTTTATGTATGATATTAATCCAGAGATCTCATTGTATAAAATGATTATTAGTTAATAAATTTATTGCATTCTAGATTGATTATCACTTCATGCATTAATTGTCCCCCGCTACTTAGTAGGGGGGGGACTTAGAAACACCGGTGTCCGTGATTCCGTGATTCCGTAATTCCGTAATTCCGTAAGATTTTCTTGTCCGGACAATAACTCATGAACGATTTAACCGATCAACTTCAAACTTGGGGTGTGCCTTGACATTGGCGAGAGGACGGTTGGGATTGTTTTTCAGCAATGTGCGTAATCCAATATGGCCGCCGTCAGCCATTTTGGATTATAAGCAGTATGATCTTAGATTTTCTTGTCCGGACAATAACTCGTGAACGATTTAACCGATCAACTTCAAACTTGGAGTGTGCCTTGACACTGGTGAGAGGACGGTTGGGATTGTTTTTCAGCCATGTGCGTAATCAAATATGGCCGCCGTCAGCCATTTTGGATTATAAGCTGTTCGATCTTAGATTTTCTTGTCCGGACAAGAACTCGTGAACGATTTAACCGATCAACTTCAAACTTGGGGTGTGTCTTGACATTGGTGAGAGGACGGTTGGGATTGTTTTTCAGCAATGTGCGTAATCAAATATGGCCGCCGTCAGCCATTTTGGATTATAAGCAGTTCGATCTTAGATTTTCTTGTCCGGACAATAACTCGTGAATGATTTAACCGTTCAACTTCAAACTTGGGGTATGCCTTGACATTGGTGAGAGGACGGTTGTGATTGTTTTTCAGCAATGTGCGTAATCTAATATGGCCGCCGTCAGCCATATTGGATTATAAGCAGTTGGATCTTGTCCGGACAACAACTCGAGAACGATTCAACCGATCTACTTCATATGTGGGGAGTGCCTTGACATTGTTGAGAGGAGGATTAGGATTGTTTTTCAAGGACGTGCTTGATCGAATATGGCCACCATCAGCCATACTGGATTTCATTGGATTTTAAGCAGTTTGATCTTGTCCGGACAATAACTGGAGTACGATTCAACTGATCTACTTCAAACTTGGGGAGTGCCTTGACATCGGTGAGAGGACGGTTTGGATTTTTTTTCAGCGATGTGCATAATCCAATATAGCCACCGTCAGCCATATTGGATTATAAGCAGTTGGATCTTAGATTTTCTTGTCCGGACAATAACTCGTGAACGATTTAATCGATCAACTTCAAATTTGGGGTGTGCCTTGACATTTGTGAGAGGACGGTTGGGATTGTTTTTCAGCAATGTGCGTAATCTAATATGGCCGCCGTCAGCCATATTGGATTGTAAGCAGTTGAATCTTGTCTGGACAATAACTCGAGAACGATTCAACCGATCTACTTCATACCTGGGGAGTGCCTTGACATTGTTGAGAGGAGGATTAGGATTGTTTTTCAAGGACGTGCTTAATCCAATATGGCCACCATCGGCCATACTGGATTTCATTGGATTTTAAGCAGTTTGATCTTGTCCGGACAATAGCTGGAGTACGATTCAACTGATCTACTTCAAACTTGGGGAGTCCCTTGACCTTAGTGAGAGGACAGTCATGTATCATGTTTTATGGATGTGCATAATCCAATATGGGTGCCATCTGCTGTATTAGATTATGTTAAGCTCATCAGCGATATCTCCATTTTCAAATAGCCTATGTCAATGTTGATATACCTTATGTGAGACGAGATGACCTAGAAAGTAAAACTATTGAAGTTATATGGATCGAAACAAAAACAGAACACACAAAACCAATTTTGATAGGATTTTTATATAGACCTGAATCTAGGGTATCTTGGGTAGATGATTTTGAAAGAATGATGGAAATTGTATGTTCGGAATCAAAAGAAATTATTTTGTTAGGGGATTTTAATTTTGATCTTTTAGAAAATAAAAACAGAAAGTGGCTTCAATCCACAGAAACCTTCCAACTGCAGCAACTAATCAATGAGCCAACTAGAGTGACCACGAAAACTAAATCACTCATTGATCACATATATGTATCAAACTCTGCAAAAGTTGAAACATCCAAGGTTACCAAACTATCAATGAGTGATCATTATGCAGTATGTGTCCTGTACAAAAGTAAATGTAAAACTAGGTCCAATTCTCAAAAACATACAACAGTTAATTATAGAAATATGAAAAATTTTGACTCTGAAAATTTTCTAGAAGATTTGGCTGGAAAGCCTTGGTCTACAATAAAGATGACAAGTAACCCAAATGAAGCCCTTGAAAACTTTACAGATTTATTTAATGAGGCCCTAGATAGCCATGCTCCTTTCTGCAAGAGGAGAGTCAGAAGTAAAAAACTACCACAGTGGTTGCATGATGAGGAAGTAGCAGAGGCTCGTAAGTTGAGGGATAAGTTTCATGCAGAACAAGATTTCCAAAATGCCAAAAGATTGCGAAATCAGGCCAACTGTTTACTGCATAAAGCAAAGAAAAAACATTTTGAAAATCTCATAGAGGCAAACAAGGATAAACCTGAAGGTATATGGGCTGTGCTTAGAGAAGTGGATCCCAGTAAAATTAATTTAGCTCCTCACAGACTCAAGGCAACCAGTGACTACTTGCAGCTAAAAACCAACAGTGAATATTTAACTGATAAAGGACAAATCACAAATGAAATCAACAACTTCTTTACAGATATTCCCACACAGCTTCTTAAAACTCTCCAGAACCCCACAAGCACTCAGCAACCATCTAGTCGCCCACACGAAAAACTGATAAATTTTATAAATGATAAGGTGCCTGAAAATGTCCAGTTTGACATACCGTCAATAAAAGTAGAATCAGTGTATAAACATCTAATAAACTTAAATGCAAGGAAAAGTACTGGACCCGACCTCATTGGACCCAAATTCTTAAAAATGTCTGCACAAATAATAGCTGAACCTCTTACCTACATTATAAACATGAGCATTGAGCAAAATGAATTTCCTGAAAAATGGAAATTAGCCAAGGTAATTCCTCTTTTCAAATCTGGTGATCCAGAGCTCTGCGAAAACTATAGACCCATATCTGTGCTCTCATCCATTTCCAAAATAATAGAACGACATATCCATGACTCTCTCTACAATTATTTATCCACTTTCAAATTGCTGTGCGAAAGTCAGTCAGGTTTTCGTGCAAAGCATTCTTGCCAAAGCGCCTTAACCAAAATGGTAGAGTCCTGGCTAGCCTCCATAGACAAAGGACACCTTGTAGGCTGTGCCAAACTAGATTTTAAGAAAGCTTTTGATACCGTGAACCATGACATTGTACTAGAAAAACTGAAACATTATAAATTTTCTACCAAAGCACTTGACTGGATGAAGTCATATTTATATAATAGACAACAGTTTGTTTTTATCGATGATCACATGTCTGATCCTCTCCCTATTAAGGCTGGTGTTCCTCAGGGGTCTATCCTTGGACCACTGATCTTTATTATGTATGTTAATGATTTATTGTTATGTGATTTGACAAGTACTATTGATCTATACGCAGATGACACTACTATATACCACACAGCCACAAGTTTAGCTGAGCTTGAAACAATCATGGGTCTGGACATGGAAGTCATTGAGGGATGGTGTCATGATAACAAAATGTACATCCACACATCTAAGTCAACAATTATGGTTCTCACAACTAAACACAACTCAAAAAAGCATGATCATACATTACACATCACTGTCAATGGAAAAGATTTACAAAATGTTAAAACAGACAAGATTTTAGGCCTGACTGTTGACCAAACTCTTAGCTGGAATGACCATGTTGATTCTGTCTGCCACAAGATCTCATCAAAAATTGGTATCCTCTACAGACACAGACACCTTCTCAGGAAAGAAGCATCGGTCACTTATTACAATGCATACATTCTTCCACACATAGACTACTGCCTGACAATATGGGGGAATGCAACGACAACACAGTTGGATAGAGTTTTCAAGCTTCAAAAAAGAGCAGCCAGAATAATTCTGAAATCTCACTACCTGACTCCAACAGAAACACTCTTCAAGGAACTTAATTGGGTTAGTGTACATGAGAGAATAACCTACCAAAAAGCTGTTTTCATGTTCAAAATCACCCATGATCTTTGTCCCCCTTACCTAAATTCTCTATTCAAGTACATCAATGAAATTACCACCCAAAATCTTAGATCAGCTGAGAACAATAAGCTCTATCTTCCCAGACCCAGAACAAACTACCTAAAACAAAGTCTCAGCTATTCAGGTGCACTGATATGGAACTCCCTTGACAGTAATATTAGGGAAGCCCCTTCTCTCAGTGCTTTCAAGTCCAGACTCATGAAAACTATAAAACAAACTACATGTGCATAAAAAAAAAAAAAAACCCTGTCTTTACTCATGCCGTCTTTTCATCTTATTGTACAACTTTAATCTCTGCCTTCTCATCTCTCTATATCATGTATATAGAATATTGTATTATTGGTTATGTATTAATATCTTTTCTCGAGGGCCTCCGGGAAGAACAGTTTTGTAACTGACAGAGTCACCCTCAGTAAATAAAGCTATATATATATATAAATCATACTCTTATCAATGATATGAGATATCATCGACCCCAAAAAATCGACCATAGAGGTCCATGGCCCCCGCAGCAGCAGCGCCAGTTATGGTGGATGTAATCCACCATAACTGGTGCTGCTAGCGGGGGACATGGACCTCTATGGTCGATTTTTACTTCTTGATATTTGCATCCGTTTTCATTTATTTCAGGAATCAAAGCAAAAATGCACAAATGTCTACTTTTTTATCTCCACAGGAAGAAATGGGCCTGATACCCAGAATATGTGAGGTAGGTGCTGCATTCAGTTAATTCTCTCTTTAATGTCTGCATCCATTAATTTGGGCACATTTCGGACACATGGTCATGTGACTCAACAATTCAGCCGAATCCGTTGGAACTACTCGTAATATATGTGTTCTTCATCTTCCACTTCATTGATCATATTCATGTTACATCCGTATTTGACCTGTCAAACCGTTAATGTATACATCCGGTACTTATATTTACTGATGAGGCCAGTGGTAATGGCATATATTCACCATTGTAAACCTATTTAAGTCTCTTGTTTTGATCGAAGGGGAGTGATCACTCTCCCTCTCCATCACTCACCTAACTTTCCCCCCCCCCAGGAGAGTCATTGATCACTCTCCTGGAAATTGAAAATGACTGTATTGGAGAGTAGAACTGAAAAGAGTGAATCAATATTATAATCCCGCAATATAGTGATCACTCACAATATAAACTCTAGGAGAGTGATCAACAGATTTCGCACATTTCCCAACACGAGAAATTGCTATTATTGGAGAGATGGGTTTTCGAAGTTGAAAAAAATATTATTATTGCCTACATTGCACTACATAGTGTGTTTTTCTGTCTGACAGGGACTGTTTGCTAGGGTGGATGACTATGAGCCTGAGCAGGTCACCTTCAAAATTGATATCAGGTAAGTAAAATGATGTTGTTTAACTCAATTAGTACACTAGGTTCAATGTTTATAGTATTAGATATAAATAGTAATCATGTCCTCATTGTTTAATTCCCATTGTTGATATACATACAGTAAATATCATCTGATTGTTTACAGCTATCATGAGATTTACAATGAGAGAGTGAGGGACCTGCTCAACCCCCGACAGAGTGATCGATACACCCTCAAAGTTAGGGAGCACCCCACGGAGGGACCATATGTTCAAGGTGAGAATGATCAATACACCCCCCCCCCCCCCCCCCCACCCCACCTCCAAATTTAGGGAACACCTCAAGGAGGAACCATATTTACGTTAGATGAATACCATTCAGGAACACATTCCCTCTTGTACAAAGACCCTGGCTAAGCAGAATAACTAAAATATATCCTTATTTACAACATGGTCTCTGTATGAGATACAACATGGTCTCTGTATGAGATACAACATGGTCTCTGTGTCAGATACATGGTATCTGTGTCAGATACAACATGGTCTCTGTACGAGATACAACATGGTGTCTGTATGAGATACAACATGGTCTCTGTATGAGATACATGGTCTCTGTGTCAGATACAACATGGTCTCTGTGTCAGATACAACATGGTCTCTATATGAGAGACATCGTCTCTGTATGAGATACAACATGGTCTCTGTATGAGATACAATATGGTCTCTGTATGAGATACATGGCCTCTGTGCCAAATACAACATGGTCTCTGTATGAGATACATGGTCTCTGTATGAGATACAACATGGCCTCTGTATGAGATACAACATGGTCTCTGTATGAGATACAACATGGCCTCTGTGTCAGATACACATGGTTTCTGTATGAGATACAACATGGTCTCTGTATGAGATACAACATGGTCTCTGTATGGGATACATAGAGGTTATCATGGTCTCAGGGTTTCATAGAAGTCCAAATTTTTGCCACCGGAGACTGAAAATTCAATATTTTTTTCACCTGAATTGAGTATTTTTACGTTTTTGTCGCCGGCCGACAGACTTCTATTGAGTTTATTTCTAATTTTGCAACCGCCATGAGTAATGTATATAACAAATTTTCATACGACCATCAATGGAGCCTGTTAATACCGCTATGTATTTGAATTGTGAAAATAAAGCAACAAACAGATAATTTAACATCTTCAGTTTTATGTTCTTAATTTACCAAGGTCTAAGATACCATCTATTTTCAGCACATTATGTCACATTGTGGATGTCAACAACACAAGATTACACAAGGCAATTCAAATTAATTTTTAAAATTACAAACTTAGTAATTTTGAATGAAATCGAATCACGATGTATCAGTTCCTGGCTTGCAAATGATGTCCAATTCAAGTATGCAAGTTTTGAAACGTTTCAGCCACGCTAATTAAAAACCACTTGGATCTGGACCAGACTTCCCTTTCAAAATCTTACATTATAATTTTTGTGTGGAAATTTCAACTTTTTCAAAAGATTTGATGTGAAATTTGTCAAATATTCAGACTAAAATTAAAAGTCCAGTACAACTCCAGGGTCAGCTTCAAAAGAGAAATTAAAAAAAGAGAGATGAAAAGACAATGCCAAAAAAATTACACGATTGAAGACAAGCAATTGTCATAACTGCAGCTAGTCCTTGGCGACCATAAACTCATAAAATGAAATGAATAAGAGAATTCTGCTTGAAAAGGCGCACAATTTTGTAAACTGTTGCGCAAAGGCAGCTGGCTCACTTTTGATAGGATAATGCGGACTCTAGACAGATACATAAGTTTACCAGGTTTGGTTATTGAAGGCTGCAAATAAGTGCCAAACAGTTTGACTTGACCACCCTTATTGAAAGAATGGATTTGCCCATAACGTGTCATTTGACCTAAATCATGTAAATGCAGTACGCCAGACTTTTGTTGATGGGGCATTTGAAATGTTTCTGTGCTGCCCTAATGTGGGACACTTGTTTCAGGATAATAGACAGATCAGTTAAATTCAATGCCAGAAAATGGATGCCTAGTCTAGTAATTTTAAAAATCAACTTCAGTTGTTTTGGTTGTTTGCACCATGGAGGTAAAAATCTGATCCGATTTTACCTCCATGTTTGCACCATCTCATTAAATTTAAAAAAAGTTTTGACAGTATAAAAAAAGTTCAAGTCTTCTTTATGTATCTTTAAATCACAGAATGATCTAGTCAGGTTTATATTGTGGCTAAATCAGTTCGCTGTCTTTGAATTATCCATTTAAACTTTATAAACTACGGCACTATCAAACTTTGGTTTCAGTTTCAACATCGTACAATGGGGCCCGTACAATGCGTACATGCGAACGACATGCCAGTTTCTTTACAACAACAACACGACAAGATCGTTCAACTTTGAGTGAAAACAAATGCCCTATGCGAAGATTACATCGTCTGCTTTATCATAAATACTATTCAGCGATGGTCAGATATTTACCAGTCCATTCCAAGGAGAGTTAGACGTCTTTGGGGGCTTACTCATTCCCACGTGTCAAACTTTCCCAGCTATTTTTTCCGCCACACAGCGCAATTCGGAAACCTCTACATACATTTAGTATGATTACAGGCTTTAGGGTTACCGACGGCATGACCCCGATAACAGTTCGGGAAACGGAGATGAATAATTAGCGGTCGGCAAACCGAAGTTTAACTGAGCGGTACCGAATCACACGGAAATGACCGAAGATGCCGACCTATTTTTTCTGGTAATTCCCCATTTCCCGATTGTTTGTCCGCAATATCTTTCGATTATAAATTAAGAAATTACAAAGTATTGGCCTTTGGAGACTTCAGTTTTTTCCCAAAATTTCAGTTTTTCCCTTCTAAAACACTCAGACTTCAGTTTTTGGTGGCAAAATTGAGTTTTTACGGGAGTTTTGACACCGAATACCGGTGTCAAAACACGACGTGTATGAAACCCTGGGTCTCTGTATGAGATACAACATGTCCTCTGTATGAGATAGAACATGGTCTCTGTGTGAGATACATGGTCTCTGTATGAGATACAACATGGTCTCTGTGTCAGATACAACATGGTCTCTGTATGAGATACAACATGTCCTCTGTATGAGATATAACATGGTCTCTGTGTCAGATACAACATGGCCTCTGTATGAGATACAACATGGTCTCTGTGTCAGATACAACTTGGTCTCTGCATGAGATACATGGCCTCTGTATGAAATACAACATGGTCTCTGTGTCAGTTACAACATGGCCTCTGTATGAGATACAACATGGTCTCTGTGTCAGATACAACATGGCCTCTGTATGAGATACAACATGGTCTCTGTGTCAGATACAACATGGCCTCTGCATGAGATACAACATGGTCTCTGTGTCAGATACAACATGTCCTCTGTATGAGATACAACATGGTCTCTGTGTGAGAGACAACATGGCCTCTGTGTCAGATACAACATGGTCTCTGTATCCGATACAACATGGTCTCTGTGTCAGATACAACATGTCATCTGTATGAGATACATGGTCTCTGTATGAGATACAACATGGTCTCTGTATGAGATACAACATGGTCTCTGCATGGGATACAACATGGTCTCTGTATGAGATACAACATGGTCTCTGTGTCAGATACAACATGGCCTCTGTATGAGATACAACATGGCCTCTGTATGAGAACAGCATGGTCTCTGTATGAGATACATGGCCTCTGTGCCAGATACAACATGGTCTCTGTATGAGAGACAGCATGTCCTCTGTATGAAAGACAACATGGTCTCTGTGTCAGATACAACATGGTCTCTGTATGAGATACAA
>JAVTVY010003739.1:0-39655 GCA_036873755.1 Hanleya hanleyi | reverse complement strand
GCTAATTCATAGTGTGAATGAAAAAGTCGACTTGTATATGAAGATGATAGTTGAAATACTCATCTAGCTCGCTGGAGTAAAAATGTTTGATCTTTAAGTGCTAAAACAACATTGGTGTGCTGCAGCTGGTCAGAACAGAAACTGAGCTCAGATAGGTACACCAATTTTTTTGTTTTGTTTCATGGGCAGATTTTATTTTTTTCAAGATTGGAAATGATAATAGAATTAAATATAAAACTGGGCCAGACAAGCAGAAACTTATCTACCCGCAGAAAGAAAGAGGTGAAATTCAAATGTCCTGTTTTAACTTTATTTTCATTATCGCCTCCAGTCTTGAAAAAAAAAATCTGCCTGTGAAACAAACAATAAAATTGATGTCGCCAAATGCTGGACAAAGGAAATGTTCTGCCACACATTCTCATTCACCATGTTAAAACAGCTGGAGCTCACAAAGATTTTTTTTTTTTCACCAATATAGTCAGATATTTGGGCATAGAATTTTTTATAAGAATGCAACGAAAAAGACCAAATGGGGTGGAAGTAATTTCATCATTTTCTCTATACCAATATCCAATTGTACCGTATTTACAATTTTGATACTAAACGTCGAACATGATACCGGACATAAAACATGGTACTGGACATCCAACTTGGCACTGGACATCGTTCAACATGGTACTGAATATCCAACATGTTACTGGACATCGTCCAACATGCTACTGGATATCCAACATGGTACTGGACATCCAACATGTTACTGGACATCATCCAACATGCTACTTGACATCCAACTTGCAACTGGGCATCCAACATGGTAATGGACATCAGACATGGTACTGGACATCACCCGACATGATAATGGACATCGTCCAACATGGTACTGGAAATCCAACATTGTACTGGACATCCAACATGGTACTGGACATAAACCTGGTAATGGACATCAGACATGGTACTGGACATTACCTGACATGGTAATGGACATCGTCCAACATGGTACTGGAAATCCAACATGGTACTGGACATCCAACATGGTACTGGACATAAACCTGGTAATGGACATCAGACATGGTACTGGACATCATCTGACATGGTAATGGACATCGTTCAACATGGTACTGGACATCCAACATGGTACTGGACATCTGACATGGTACCGAACATCCGACATCATACTGGATATCCGACATGGTACTGGACATCCGACATGATACTGGACATCCAACATGGCACTGGACATCATCCAACATGCTACTTGACATCCAACTTGCAACTGGACATCCAACATGGTACTGAACATCCAACATGGTAATGGACATCAGACATGGTACTGGACATCCAACATGGTACTGGACATCCAACATGGTACTGGACATCTGACAGGGAACTGGACATCTGACATGGAACTGGACATTCGACATGGTACTGTACATCTGACATGGTACCGAACATCTGACATCATACTGGATATCCGACATGGTACTGGACATCTGACATGATACTGGACATCCGACATTGTACTGAACATCAGATATGGTACTCGACATCAGACATGGTACTGGACATAAGATATGGTACTGGACATCAGATATGGTACTGGACATAAGATATGGTACTGGACATAAGATATGGTACTGGACATAAGATATGGTACTGGACATCAGATATGGTACTGGACATCAGATATGGTACTGGACATAAGATATGGTACTGGACATAAGATATGGTACTGGACATAAGATATGGTACTGGACATCAGATATGGTACTGGACATCAAACCTGATAATGAACATAAGACATGGTAGTGACCATCCAACATGGTACAGGACATCAACATGGTGAGTGAGTGAATAGGATTTAACATCGCTTTCAATAATATTTCAGTCATATCACGATGAACCAACTAAGCACCACCCAGCCAAGTTGCGTTCCTGTTGCTTCAAAGAATAAATATACATGTAACCAGACACCCTCCATCCAGCCTATATAACACTGAGGACAGCACAAGGCACAGAAAGGACGTTTACATTGGCGCAATAAAGACAAGTACAATTAGAGTCGTAGACACCACATTATCAAGTTTGTGTTGCTTCTCAACAAAGTGGATATCCAACATGGTACTGGACATCCAACATTGTACTGGACATCCGATATGGTACTGGACATTCAATTTGGTACATTTGTACTGGACATGAAAATGGTACTGGACATCCAACATGGTAATCAAAATCAGACATAGTATGGGACATCCAACATGGTACAAGGAGGGGATTTTGTTTATTGTCACATTCAAGGCTTTTTCGCTGATTTGGGGAGAGCCATTTGGGTTGGTGGAGGAAGGTGGAGTACCTAGAGAGAACCAGTGGCAAGTAACTGGCAATCTTTCCAGCGAGGCTCAAACCTATGCTGGTTCAGTGGTGTAAGGCTAGCAGTCACCAGCAATGCGCCTTAGATCACTTGATCAGTGAGGGCCCCCTGGACATCAAACATGATACTGGACATCCAACATGGTACTGGACATCAGACATGATACTGGACATCAGACATGATACTGGACATCTGACATGGTATTGGACATCTGACATGGTACTTGATATCTGACATGGCACTGGACATCTGACATCGAACTGGACATCCAACGTGATACTGAACATCCAAAGATAACTGAGGGAATAGGATTTAACGTCGCTTTCAACATTATTTCAGTCATATCACGACATCGAACATGGAACTGGATGTCCAACATGGTACCGGATGTCCAACATGGTACTGGATGTCCAACATGTTACTGGTAGTGGATGTCCAACATGGTACCGGTGTCCAACATGGTACTGGATGTCCAACATGTTACTGGTAGTGGATGTCCAACATGGTACCGGATGTCCAACATGGTACTGGATGTCCAACATGTTACTGGTAGTGGATGTCCAACATGGTACCGGTGTCCAACATGGTACTGGATGTCCAACATGTTACTGGTAGTGGGTGTCCAACATGGTACCGGATGTCCAACATGGTACTGGATGTCCAACATGTTACTGGTAGTGGATGTCCAACATGGTACCGGTGTCCAACATGGTACTGGATGTCCAACATGTTACTGGTAGTGGATGTCCAACATGGTACCGGATGTCCAACATGGTACTGGATGTCCAACATGTTACTGGTAGTGGATGTCCAACATGGTACATAATCGCTGCATACTGATCAATACAGTGCCCAGTTCATAACTACACAGCATTGATCTAAACACCACATTAGGCAAGTGTACATCACAAAAATTCTGTGTTTTGTACTATTCGAACTGTATCACTTTATTTCTGAATATTATTTGGAACATTTCTGAACAATACTTGTATACCTATTGTGACATTTTGAACAACATTAATACTGCTAAGAATATCACAGTCTACTAAACAAACCTTGTGAACTGTGAATTAATTATGACATGATGCACTAGGAATTCTGAATATACATTACACCAATCACATCTTATAGTTAAATTTCAGTCCAAACATCTTTGATCTCCAGTGCCTCAGAAATCAGTTTTACAGGGATGATTATGTAAATTGTACACATACATGTACTTTTAGGGACCAGCCACACACAGTGTTTAACACATGCATCCATGGATAGTAGTTACCTCCTTTGTACGTATTTATCTAAAACATGTCAAACTGATCAAATTGCCCGCACCGAAGTCCAGCAATTTCAAAACAACATCTATTACGTCCATATGTAGAGCACAGTCATGATATTGAAGAATCTTACACTTTAATAGACACAAATAATTTACTATGGTAATGAGTTTACAAACACACAAATATACAAGCCTAAAGTGAAACCTTGACAACCTTGCATAGCAGACAATGTTCCAGCCACTTTCAATGTATTATGAATCTGTTGTCACATGATTAACATAGTGATACCAAGCTCGCATAAAACAAGTGATTTGATTGGTCAATCTACACAGGATGGATTTTCCAAATAGAGAATAGAGATAACCCTGGTTTTAGCAAGGATGACAGTACTCCTGCTTTAACTAAAAACTCTTATTCTGAAAATAGTTGGATAATGATTATAATAGCTGTCCATTTTAATTAGTCGTCTAATTTGGAGTTTGTCAAAAATGAGGTACATGTAACTCTGCATTTTATTTTTTGCATCATGTGGAACAAACTGAACTCTACAAAATGACCACCAATTAGGCCTACTCCTTGATATCAATAGTATATCATGCTTGAAATAACTTTGTAATTCTTTCCATAAAAGGTGTATGTGTGCGGTTTATCATTCGGCAATTTCACTGGGCAAGGGATAAAGCGACACTGCCACGGACTGCCTGTTATTACTTTATATGGCATCAATCACCTTTGTGCCAGTGAGCATGAATACATTATGACATTTCCCTGTGTAAATGAGGCCGGGTACATGACATAACTGTACTGAAGTTTTATATGGAGAGAATTACGAAGTTATTTCAAATGTGATATATTTTTCGATATCACAGAGAAAAGATAGTAGACTTCATTTTGTTCTACAAGCTGCAAAACAACACAAAATGTATACAGAGTTTACTGTTAATTTTAGACAAGCTCCAAAGTAGACGACTAATTAAAATGAATACTTTAATTCGTTTTATAAATGACAAATTCTGACTGACCCGTACTGCTCAATTCGTAACTGCATGGAACTGTGTGGTAACTATACGGTTGTGCAAATACCAAACAGTTAGTGACTGTATGAAACTAATAAGCTGTGGTTCCATGCAGTGAGAGAAGAGGACAACCACGTGTTCCATACAGTGAGAGAAGGGGACACCACGTGGTTCTGTGCAGTGCCATGCATTGAGAATTCGACTGTGTATGAAAAAAAACAAGCATTTATTAAAATAAAAAGCAATAAATAAGTTAAATGAGGGATCAGCACTGATTATTACCTCACATGTAGGCCCATTTTAATACATGATTATATACATGTATAACCACAGTATGGTAAGTATGTTTTAAAGTTTTGTTCTAGTCTATGTACCCTACATGTAGTTACTAAGATAAAAGAAGAATTAGATTCTATAACTATATTATGTCTACATGGTCATGATGGTTAGGACAAATTTGTACAATGTATACCTTCATAATAAATCACATGATCCCTTTCTCCAGTGACTTCAAGAGGGGGGAGGGGGAGTGTGAGACTACCCCCAGCTCGAGAGCCACAAACATGACAAATTAAACAAAATGTAACTACAAATCATAATCACAAAGTAATTAAACACAATGTAACCACAAATTAAACACAAAGTAACCACAAATTAAACACAAAGTAACCACAATGTACCACAAATCAACATTTAAACATCCTGACCCCCACAAATAACATAGATATAATTTTATGATTATTTGTACATAATCAATGTAGCCGGTTTTCAACATGGGAGTGTGACTAACGTCACAGGACCTACAAAGTGGGGTTTGATATGATTTAAGAGTGTAATTGGGTCGGAAAGTAGGTCACATTGACCCAATTAGTTCAGGTCACAGTGACATTGACCTAATTAAGCGCATTTACATGGTTTTTACCAATTTTGAGGTTTATAGGTCACCTAAGTAGGTCAAATTTTCATCAAAATTAGGTCAAATTTTCATCAAAAGTAGGTCAGCTCAGAAGCTGCTGGTAACAGTCCCCTAATGCACGTTCATGCCAAAAATCAAGGTTCTAATGTCACTGGTTCTCCTTATTTTGCCGGAGAAAGGATTCAGATGGACTCACTGACTGATTCACTCATTACCAGACAATTTGCAAATGAGAGCCTACTTCGTAGGAATAATACCCTACAAATTGTCACAAAGTAACCAGAAAGTGACCACCATGTTAGACACAAAGTGTGATAATTATTACTTTGCGGTAGGCCTACATGTTTGAAATATTGGACAAAAATGAGAGAAATAAGATGGTTCTTGTTTTGTTTTTTTTATTAGTACAAATGACTAAATCTATTATTTTGTGTTTACTTTGTAGTCCCCCACTTCTCCCACCCCCACTTGACGTCTCTAGCCAAATGGATCATGTTACCTATCTGCTTATTATACATGTTACATATCATGATACCAGTACATGATTTAATGTAATGTAATATTTAATTTAATGTAATGTAATATTTAATGTAATGTAATACATTCAATGTAATATATTCAATGTAATGTAATAAATTTAATGCAAAATAAACTTGGTTATAATGTATAATATGCAATTAATATATAATTATCATATAATAAAAAAACAGCACTTGACATATATTTAACACACACACACTTATTATTCAACATATTAAGATACCACTTTAACACATATAAATATTAATGTTTCTTTTTCTTCCACACCAAATTGCTATTTATGTACAATGTAAACATAGATCTAATCACCATTGTTACCAGTCCTTTCTGATGAACAAATCACAACAGATTGACACGTGTACTAGACACATGAGCTAACATGGAATAACTTTCCTGTGAGTCAACTTTCCATTGAATGATGATGGATGGGATTGATTTAGACTGGCTATATATATATATGTATATTTAAGAAATAATGTTTTCATAGGCGTGCTCAATGGTTATTTTACGCATGGTTAGTGTGGGAAAGTTTATCAATTTTAATTTTAAATTCTAAAATTTATTAACTCTCCCACACTAACCGTGCATAAAATAACCATTGAGCATGCCTTTAGATGAAAACATTATTTCTATTCTATTGCACTACCCAAATTGATTATCAGCAAAGATTATAATGAAAAAATGGAAACATATTTTTAACTTTGACAACCTTTCTCCCCTTTCTTGAAAAAAACTTGTCCACTGATGCTCCCGTCTCGGTTGGCATCGTGCCAATATCAGTGGACGAGTTTATGTGGTCTCTCAAATGGGGATTGATTCTGTCCGCTGTGTCGCAATTACGTGGATATATGCCTATTTGTGTCGCTTTGTTAATCAATTTCAAAATGGAAATAACAGTTAAACTTGAGAAAGAAATTTCATCTTGTAATTTATTTGTTTGTTTTATTCGATTGTTGCTTGTATGAAAGCACTGACGTCCCTTTCCTCATCCGACTTGTGAAATGGCATCTCTCAATGAACACCTGCATTTGACGCATGTTGATTTCACACAACTGTGCTAAAACCTGTAATAAATGCACGGTTATTGTTATAGAATGTGTTAGTATGGTAAATTCTCTAATACGTAATTCCCTGAATAATAATAATAATAATAATTCTCTAATAATTCCCTATTAGAATTCAGTCACCCACAGTTGTGTGGACAAAGTTCTATCAGTCATAATATCACCCTCAAAAATCCTTAAAATACCTACAGTACAGGTCAGAGATAACTGAATGTGATTCCCTCGCATGCAAATTGCAGTTGAACAGATTAGAGAGAACCACCTCTCCCAAGTGGTGGAAAAAAGATCGTTTTTGTCCAATAAATTCAAGAATATATCGGATGAAGAGACATCTGCCATAGGTGACCATGGACATATATATTCGCATCAGATGATATTGAAAAAACAAATTGTGATCTACCGGAATCTAATCTGTATAAGAATAGATGACACGTTTTGTTGTCTATTAACAATAAGACTAGACAAACTTTTATATTGGGTGAGTGAGTATGATTTAACGTCGCTTTCAACTATATTTCAGTCATATCACGATGTTGGGTCCTATTCATTTTCACACCCGTGAACCACACAGGTTGGGTCCTATACCTTTTCACACCCGGGAACCCCACGGGTGCCTCAGTTAGTCGCCTCTTACGACAAGCTCTCTGAGGAGCCGAGGCCTATTCTTACCATGACCTGTGGTGTGCACAACGACATCCCGGGTCAATCCCCGGAAGCCCCACGGGGCCTTTTATACTGGAGAACCATAAGGCAAGTCACCTGAAGATTTTGGAGCATTGTGATTAGTATGTCAAAAGTTATTAAGCAAATCAAACCTTTTTTACCACCATTTTAGAGTGGTAGTTCGCTCTAACCTGTTAAAATATTGCTGTGCTAAAAACTCCATGATTGGCTGGAGTTTCTTCTATTTATCTCCACAAGCCAATGAAAATGTGTGATTTCCATTTAAAAATTTGAATTGGCCAATCAAATGTTTTAAAACAGGAAGATATCCCATGATGCATTGCTGTTTCTATAAAACTTCATTGGTATTTTTCGATATCAGAACATGTATAAATTCCTTCATTTATGTTTTCATTCATTTCCCTATAATGACGGAAGTCAGGATGGTAGATATATATCACAACATGCTGATCGAGCTGGCTGTACCAAAAATGAAAACTGAAAAAAAGAAAGAAATGTGCCTCGCCACAGCACTTTCTCCGAAGGTCTTCATCCAGGGATGAGAGACTTCTTTAATGCCTAATCTGTATTTTTTACACATTTGTTAATTTTGATTTTAATATTAAGTTTCTGGCATTATATGTCTGTCTGCTTTTCCCATGAATGCAACTAGTCCTAAATATTTTACTCAAATCTTTCGAACTTTCTGGAATTTCAAGTTACAATTTATTATGATAGATTTCTAGCCATGCACAAAATAAAACATATCAGTATCTCAATATTAATAATTAGATCAGCTCATCCATGCACTGTAAGTTTCCACCAGGTTCGTGGCGTTTGAGATGTTTCCGCAGACTAGATTTGGTTGAACAACGCTGAGGACAAAACTCGCACAGATACGGTTTCTCTCCAGAGTGGGTGATCATGTGATCTGACAGATGCTGATTCTGTTTGAACCCTTTAGCACACAGTGTACACTTGAACGGTCTTTCCCCTGTGTGTGTCCTGGTGTGTCTTTTGTAGTCGGTCTGGTGGGAAAAGGTCCGATAACAGATCTTACAGAAGAATGGCACCCAGCCATCGTGCAGGCGGATGTGTCGCCTGAGGCAGTAAATTGTCTTGTAAGTGCTAGAACAACGATCACATTTATATGGTCTTTCAGCCGAATGCGAAGCAATGTGTCGTTTCAGAGCTCGATTTGTTATAAACGATTTTCCACATTCTGCACAACTGTGTGCCCGGTCATTGCTGTGGATTTTCAAATGTTCTCGGTAAACAGTCTTCGTAGTAAATGTGTTCCCACATTCGCGACACATGAATGGACGTTCACCTGTATGAATACGCATATGGGCACGATAATCGCATCGTTCTACATAACCCTTTCCACAAGTTTGACACATATATGGTTTATTTTTGGCATGAGATTTCACGTGACGTCTCAGTGATGCCTTACTCAGTAAGTTTTGTCCACAAAGTGTACAAACAAATGGTTTATCCCAGGCATGTTCTTGAATATGATCTTGTAATTCAGTCTCAGTTTCAAAATGATTCCCACAAGCTACACAGGTGCGAGGTGTTCTGGTTTCACTTTCGTTTTCTAATTTAATCTGCACTGTATCATACAAACTTGGACTGTCTTGGTCATCAATTTCTGACTCTCTACATCTCAGAATGATCGGGAATGGTTTGGATTTCCTAATCCTGATTCTGACTGGCTTAAGTCTTTTTATTTCATTCTCAATCGGCTTCATTTTCTCAACTTCCAAGGAACTGTCTTGACTCGAGTGAAAATTATCGTCCAGTTCTAAATCAGCCGATATGGGTCTTTGGGAGTGAGCCGCCTTAAACAATGCTACTGGGACAGGGTTATCACTTGTTGGATTTGACTGGGAGAAAGATCCATTCTCTAAATCGTGACATTTCTCTTTATGCTTTGTTCGACCAGAACGACTCTTGAACCGCTGACCACATAATGCGCACATGTAAGGTTTCTCATCTGAATGTGTCATCAAGTGTCTCTGTAAGCTAGTTTTATATATGAAACTTTTCCCGCAGACATTACACACGTGTGTTCTCTCGTCCGTGTGGACAGCAGCATGACGTTTGAGATCACGACTGGAACCGTACCGCTTTCCGCATTGCTCACATTTGTAGCGTTTAATGACCGACTCCTTGTGACGTTTAATATGCTTGTTTAAATACAGAGTACACTTGAAGCTTTTTCCGCAAAGCTCACATGTTAACGACTTGGGTATTTTTACATGCTTGATTCCGTGAACTCTCATATGCTCTGCTAAAATGTTCATTCCGAGAAACTTTTGTCCACAAACTGAACATTTTTGCGCTTCTTTAACATTATTTTGATTGAAATTTTCAATCTTGCCTGATGATGCATTCTGGTGGTGATTTTCACCCGTGCCTGATGATGCATTCTGACAGTGATAATTTTCACCCTCGTCTGATGGTGCATTTCCTGTTTGCTCATAACCAGCAGGGATATCCAACAATGGGCCAGGTAAGGTGTCCTGGGAGTCGCTTTCCTGAGATAATATCAAAGCCTGTTCTTGTGGATCTGGGAAAAGAATGGAATCGCTTGGAGATGGAATGTTATCATCAAAGTTAATATGGTCATTGTCATCTGGGGGTTCTGTCTTGACCTGGGTACCTAACCCATTCAATAGGACTGATGTGACACCTTCAGTTTGAGGAAGGTACCTGATTTGTTGTTGATACATGTATGGTGACAAATCGTTCTTAGAAGCCTCAATATCACTGGCGGACCTCTCCGATGTCCCTCTTGTGGTGTCCATCAAGTCATATTCCTGCATCTCATGTTCAGAGGTAGATATGTGTAAGGCATCAGTACTGACATTGTCCGTCTGGATGTCAGAAGATTCCTTTTTGACAACTATTCCCAAGTCGAATAAACTCTCAGTGGCTTCCATCTTGGAAAGAAGAATTGTCCATTGTGGTCATGTTAACCACAGGTTAGGAAAATTGGATATTCAGCAGTTTTCATAATGTCTTACCGAGTCGATACATCAGCAGTTCAGCATTTGTTTTCACCTGTTTGAGCATGTTGAGAATAGGTTAGCTATACACCCATTACGCCTAGCCACTGCTCGACCCATGTAGCTACAGCTTCTGCATGTTCTCGTCAGTTTCTCTGTTCCAAACAAAGAAAAAGAAAAACGAGAATTTTACCATAACATTACACTAATTATACAGAGTAGGATTAAAAGGAAAACAAATTCTCACTTTTTCAATCATCTTTTGTAGCATGTAATATCATCAACCGGTCGATACTTCATGTAGGAACTATTGTCTGGGTCTTTGTGTCGTTGAAAAGGTACATGTCTAGACACATTGTTGTCCCCAGACTTGGCTATTGTATCCCCAGACTTGGCTATTGTATGCATTGTCTCGTGATTCTTACATGAAGTATGAACCCATCAACCCCACCCCCTCCTCCCAAACCCAAATCACTAAACCTCAATCCCACCTAAAACACATCTAGATCTAGCCAAGTTTTTACATTGGCATCTTGTGTCTTTATGCCATGCATCGGCCATATACCTGCACACATGACATATGGCTTTGTTCTCACTGTCACAGTGTTCCACTCTCTATAAACTTACCTTCACTCACCACAATCCCCACTATAGTAACCTATGGTCTGTCTGGGTTAGATCACCAATACATGTATTAGTACATGTAGTTGCAAACACTTTCTTGCACTCAAAATGCTGTAGAAACACAGCCATGTCGTTATCTTTTCAGTTCAGATGTGGTGACTAGTGTATAAATTCCTTCAGAAGAAGAAGAGGTTCCAACCCTGTGAAGTTATGCCCGGCAGGAGTAAATATACAATGTCTCCCAGACCAACACATGTACGGTATTCATGCTCACATCTCACGGGTAAAATTTCACACAATAGAAATCTGTGCTACATTTTGAGACTCGTACATTAGTCTCCACACCTTTTCCACAACAATCTTTGACACAATCAAAACATGACGTCTTGTTGACGGGTTTGGATTCCTCTGCTGCATGTTTTTGTGTTTGCAACTACTAATATCATTATGGGTGGCTTTCGAACCCGGAGAGACCATCTTACTACAGTGCATGGGGATTGGGATGAGTGAATGTAATATGCTCTGTTTTTGAGTCATGGAAAATCATGCGACATGACTCTGATACTAAAATAAAGAGTTATGTTACTTGACTAGAGTACTCAGAGCTACAGATTTTGGGGCATTTTGCAATTCCAGGCATTTAAATCGGACTTCGTGTCTAGACTCCGGACAGAATATTGTTTCCCCTTGTGTCATCACCGTTAAACTACGAGAAAGATTAACTGAACTTACATTTGCATATAGCCTAGGCCTACGCCTGCTGTGTTTTTTGTTGCTGTCAACATGGTCCGCCCGCCGTCTGCTTTCTCAAGCATAAGAGAACAAACAGCAATTCGGGAATATAGCACCATGTGATTTTTTTTTTTCCTTGTAGCACCGGTGAAAAATACCCATCGAGTTCGGTGTGGATTTACAGATTTAACAACAACAACAACATGGTCAGAGGAAGACAAAGTCCGATCATTTCCTCAAATTCAAACACTCAGTGAACACAAGGGGATATATTCTGACGAAGCGAATATAACTGAAATCATACCTGTTCCTTTTCTTTTCTCACTTTCTCTTTTCTGCTCAAATGACAGAACTCGCATCACAAAACAAAACAAAAACAAAATACAAAATCTCCAACACTCGCCACAACACCCGTCATTGACAAAAGGATGGATAAAAATCCATAACTTGACTATACCATGGAATATCGGACTCCCGTTATTCTTGAAGTGTCTGAGATCCACTCCTGTATGTCCTAGGTGGGTCCCTAGTGGACCGATTGGGTAGAGTGAGGTATCAAAGTGAAGCATTCGTGAAGGGGCATCTGATGGGCTGGGTGTGGAATTGATATATCGGCATTCTGCGCATGCGCGGTGGCCAAAGTGTATGAAAATAGACGTTTTGGAGCTAGGGGAGCCACTAATGGTCCAATGGGGTCATATGAGGTATCAATGTGAAGCATTCGTGAAGGGGCATCTGACTGGACTAGCGGCTCGGGCGTTGTCACCATTCTGCGCATGTGCAGACAGGGAATTGTGGGAAAAGGGTATGGAAATAGACGTTTTGGGATCTATGGGAGCCCCTAATGGGCCGATGGAGTCGTATGAGGTATCAATGTGAAGTCTATGTGAGGGGGCATCTGACTGGACTAGTGGCTCGAGCGTTGTCACCATTCTACGCATGCGCAGACAGGGAATTGTGGGAAAAGGGTATGGAAATAGACGTTTTGGGATCTAGGGAGCCCACGGGGCACTGAAAAAGAATTTAATTTTGTTACTGTTGGTATTAGTTGCTGCACCGGAAATCCAGTATGAAAATTCATTAGGTCGATAACCACCTGGCATGTCAATATTTACCTTGTGGGACATTACCAGTGGAACTCTTGACAGATGCTGACCATGGAAATTTCAAATTACCGCCACTGACAGCTGATTGGTGCTACAGAATGTCATTCGATTTGTAAACAGGGAGCCTTCTCACCCTTCACTGATCATGTCTTCATCCACCATGCTTTTTTCAAAGTGGCCCAAATCAACACCAGGAAGTACAGTTTGAAGACTCATCTGCAAGTTGAAATATCAAATGTATCAGAAATGCTGGAAAATCGCAGCTCATAAAATCCATAAAGATCTGCTCTCAAATTTCTAAACAATGTAGATCGTGGGCACCGACCCGGAAGTGATTAATTGTGTACTGATGCCTGTCAGGAATGGAACCATTGTTAAAATAAGGAATGCTCTCATCTGAACAAACCATACCCATTCCCAAACTATCTTGAGAAGGCACAGATAAAACTATGCACAGATATAGATTTTACAGCCTATATACCAAGGGTACCCCTTTATATTTCCCCTCGATTTGCCCCATATGCCTTAAGACTGAGGTACAAGTAAAAAGTACAATATCTCATTAACCTGTACATATTTTTCCATCTGGTAAAAAGCACCAAGTCGACAATCCTTCTGCCTATAAAAAGAAGTATAAAGCATTAACTAGATATGTTAAACACTATTTTTAATTATTTTTTATTATTTTAATTCATTTTTTTATGAAATTATTCAAATTAAAGTTTAAAAATAAAGAAAACTTAAATTCAAAATGTGTCAAAACATAATTTGTTTTCAACCTGCTCATTTAGGCTACATTTGGTAAAAATTTCCTTCATGGCAGTGGTTAACTTCTCCATGTAATCAGTGGGTCATCCCAGTAATCTATCAAATGGGATTTAAATTTGATGTTGATACAAAGATCAAAGACATGTTTAATCCTGTAATAAGTGACAGCAAGATACACAAATGTGTACACAACACATACCAAAATATAACACAGAGGTGTTTATGGTATACACAACTCCCATATAGAGAATATATGTCAGTTCAATTGGATGGATCTACATCTCATCAAGATCTTGCTGGCAGTAATTAGAAAGATGCACATATTACTTGTAAACAGTTATTATTACTGAGAAAACTCCTAAATAACATTGAGGAATATATTCTGTGTCAGATTTCAAGTCCATGAATGCAATGTCTGCAAACAGGCAACACTTGTCAAAACACAACATAGAAGAAAAAAAGGAATAAAATTCAATGACAACATATCTGATGGTCATTTGCTGATCTCTGCTACATTAACAACCATGAAAGATGAGGACAGCTGGAAGTTGCCTACTTAAACTGTTAACTGTTTGGTGAAAGATTAAAGTGGCAACTTACAGTGAGAAAGGCCTATCTTCCAACAGAGTTGGAGGCATACCTCTGAGTCACACTGTGCGAAATTCCCAGAGTTGATGTGTGTGTGTGTGGGGGGGGGGGGAGAGGGTTGTATGGGGCTTGCTAATATTTGGTGCCTGTAATCCATGTTTCTTGCTACCTACAAGATCTCTGATATGAATATGAAAGAGAATTACATACTTATAGTCCTGGAGATAGTGGAAATGGAATGAAGAGAAAGTATTTGCTATGATGCAAATGTGACTGACAATAAACACACAACAATGAGAAACCCTCAACAGTCAGATTAACTGTTGACTCAGTTAATCAGATTTTATTTGTCTCATTAAAGTTACAAATGCAAAAGGCATTTTGGAAATTCTTTGTGTGTGGAACAAACATCTGAGTTTTTACAGGTGATATAATTAGTATTAATTTCATGTGGTTTTAGACTGATATAAAGTGAATTAATGCATAAATGATTTGAAGCATTGAAGATTTGAACTGAGGTCGCGATTTTGAAAAAAAGCATGTAATTGTATCTATGTGAATTTCCTTTCTTCCATTTACATTTTATTGTATCTTGAAAGTTCATTTGCTCATAATTACCAGCTGTGTTAAATGAACCTCGTCATATTTGGCATTGACTATTTGGCCCTAGTACTGACAAATCAGTCATTTTTTGCCTATATTTGCTCCAAAAGGTCTCAATTTTGTCGCAGAAATGGCATAACAATACAAGAGATGTTACCCAGCATTATCAGTATGATATTTATTTCAACCACATTTAGCAAGAAAAAAATAATTTTAATAATTAAAAAAATTATTAAAATTAATTAAAATTTTTATTTTATTTTATTAATAATTTAATAACATAAATTTGAAACAACCCTAATATTTGAACTTAGTTCAGGAGTCATCATGGAAAAAATTGGGCTGATCCAGTAAAAACTGTAGCCACAGTGACGATTTAAAGTTCTCTGGTCAAATGTGAAAATGTCGTGTGACAGGCATCAGTACACAATTAATTCTGTTACTTGTTATGTATTAGCGTTAAAAATCGGCAAAAATCCAGAAAATTCACAATGCATAAATCCACCTGGCATGTCAATATTTACCTTGTGGGACATTACCAGTGGAAGTCTTGACAGATGTTGACCATGGAAATTTCAAATTACCGCCACTGACAGCTGATTGGTGCTACAGAATGTCATTCGATTTGTAAACAGGGAGCCTTCTCACCCTTCACTGATCATGTCTTCATCCACCATGCTTTTTCCCAAATCAACACCAGGAAGTACAGTTTGAAGCCTCATCTGCAAGTTGAAATATCAAATGTATCAGAAATGCTGAAAAATCGCAGCTCATAAAATCCATAAAGATCTGCTCTCAAATTTCTAAACAATGTAGATCGTGGGCACCGACCCGGAAGTGATTAATTGTGTACTGATGCCTGTCAGGAATGGAACCATTGTTAAAATAAGGAATGCTCTCATCTGAACAAACCATACCCATCCCCAAACTATCTTGAGAAGGCACAGATAAAACTATGCACAGATATAGATTTTACAGCCTATATACCAAGGGTACCCCCTTTATATTTCCCCTCGATTTGCCCCATATGCCTTAAGACTGAGGTACAAGTAAAAAGTACAATATCTCACTAACCTGTACATATTTTTCCATCTGGTAAAAAGCACCAAGTCGACAATCCTTCTGCCTATAAAAAGAAGTATAAAGCATTAACTAGATATGTTAAACACTATTTTTAATTATTTTTTTATTATTTTAATTCATTTTTTATGAAATTATTCAAATTAAAGTTTAAAAATAAAGAAAACTTAAATTCAAAATGTGTCAAAACATAATTTGTTTTCAACCTGCTCATTTAGGCTACATTTGGTAAAAATTTCCTTCATGGCAGTGGTTAACTTCTCCATGTAATCAGTGGGTCATCCCAGTAATCTATCAAATGGGATTTAAATTTGATGTTGATACAAAGATCAAAGACATGTTTAATCCTGTAATAAGTGACAGCAAGATACACAAATGTGTACACAACACATACCAAAATATAACACAGAGGTGTTTATGGTATACACAACTCCCATATAGAGAATATATGTCAGTTCAATTGGATGGATCTACATCTCATCAAGATCTTGCTGGCAGTAATTAGAAAGATGCACATATTACTTGTAAACAGTTATTATTACTGAGAAAACTCCTAAATAACATTGAGGAATATATTCTGTGTCAGATTTCAAGTCCATGAATGCAATGTCTGCAAACAGGCAACACTTGTCAAAACACAACATAGAAGAAAAAAAGGAATAAAATTCAATGACAACATATCTGATGGTCATTTGCTGATCTCTGCTACATTAACAACCATGAAAGATGAGGACAGCTGGAAGTTGCCTAACTTAAACTGTTAACTGTTTGGTGAAAGATTAAAGTGGCAACTTACAGTGAGAAAGGCCTATCTTCCAACAGAGTTGGAGGCATACCTCTGAGTCACACTGTGCGAAATTCCCAGAGTTGATGTGTGTGTGTGGGGGGGGGGGGGGAGAGGGTTGTATGGGGCTTGCTAATATTTGGTGCCTGTAATCCATGTTTCTTGCTACCTACAAGATCTCTGATATGAATATGAAAGAGAATTACATACTTATAGTCCTGGAGATAGTGGAAATGGAATGAAGAGAAAGTATTTGCTATGATGCAAATGTGACTGACAATAAACACACAACAATGAGAAACCCTCAACAGTCAGATTAACTGTTGACTCAGTTAATCAGATTTTATTTGTCTCATTAAAGTTACAAATGCAAAAGGCATTTTGGAAATTCTTTGTGTGTGGAACAAACATCTGAGTTTTTACAGGTGATATAATTAGTATTAATTTCATGTGGTTTTAGACTGATATAAAGTGAATTAATGCATAAATGATTTGAAGCATTGAAGATTTGAACTGAGGTCGCGATTTTGAAAAAAAGCATGTAATTGTATCTATGTGAATTTCCTTTCTTCCATTTACATTTTATTGTATCTTGAAAGTTCATTTGCTCATAATTACCAGCTGTGTTAAATGAACCTCGTCATATTTGGCATTGACTATTTGGCCCTAGTACTGACAAATCAGTCATTTTTTGCCTATATTTGCTCCAAAAGGTCTCAATTTTGTCGCAGAAATGGCATAACAATACAAGAGATGTTACCCAGCATTATCAGTATGATATTTATTTCAACCACATTTAGCAAGAAAAAAAATAATTTTAATAATTAAAAAAATTATTAAAATTAATTAAAATTTTTATTTTATTTTATTAATAATTTAATAACATAAATTTGAAACAACCCTAATATTTGAACTTAGTTCAGGAGTCATCATGGAAAAAATTGGGCTGATCCAGTAAAAACTGTAGCCACAGTGACGATTTAAAGTTCTCTGGTCAAATGTGAAAATGTCGTGTGACAGGCATCAGTGCACAATTAATTCTGTTACTTGTTATGTATTAGCGTTAAAAATCGGCAAAAATCCAGAAAATTCACAATGCATAAATCCACCTGGCATGTCAATATTTACCTTGTGGGACATTACCAGTGGAAGTCTTGACAGATGTTGACCATGGAAATTTCAAATTACCGCCACTGACAGCTGATTGGTGCTACAGAATGTCATTCGATTTGTAAACAGGGAGCCTTCTCACCCTTCACTGATCATGTCTTCATCCACCATGCTTTTTCAAAGTGGCCCAAATCAACACCAGGAAGTACAGTTTGAAGACTCATCTGCAAGTTGAAATATCAAATGTATCAGAAATGCTGAAAAATCGCAGCTCATAAAATCCATAAAGATCTGCTCTCAAATTTCTAAACAATGTAGATCGTGGGCACCGACCCGGAAGTGATTAATTGTGTACTGATGCCAATGGGCCGATGGAGTTGTATGAGGTATCAATGTGAAGCCTTGTGAGGGGGCATCCGCCTGGACTAGTGTCTCGGCCGTTGGGTGCATGTAAAATTGGGATTTTTTCCCGAAACTATAAAAAGCGGAATACGGACTTTACCCCTAAAATAGGGGAAAACCCCTATCAACTCGAACCAAAAGGGCTAATATCGGTCCCCGGGCTTATTGGGACCTGCCTATCAAGTCAATGGGGTGGGTGCATGTAAAATTAGGATTTTTTCCCGAAACTATAAAAAGCTATGAAATTTTTGGGAAAAGTCACCGAGGTCTGTATATAGGCCTATAGGCTGGCTATAGGGGGGTATAGGTTCAACCTGGGAAATTCACACGCGTTCATTGTGATATGGGCTGTTTGGATTTGTTTTTCACATCTCGTCATTTAGAACACGATGGGAAGGGTCCCGGAGCGAATCGGTGAATTTTTTGGAAAAAGTCACCGAGGCCTGGGTAGGCCCATAGGCCTATACTGCATGGCTATGGGTGTATAGGTCCATACGGGGTGGACGTTTTGGGATCTAGGTGGGCCACTAATGGTCCGATGGGGTCGAGTGAGGTATCAATGTGATGCCTATGTGAGGGGGCAACCGATGGGATGGATGTAGGGTGGGAATATCGTCATTCTGGGCATGGGCAATAGACAAAGGTATGGAATTAGACGTTTTGGGATCTAGGAGAGCCACTAGTGGGCCGATGGGATCGAGTGAGGTATCAATGTGAAGCCTATGTGAGGGGGCATCTGATGGGGTGAGTGCGGGGTTGAAATATCGTCACTCTGCGCATGCGCAGTAGACCAAGTATATGGACATAGACGTGTTGGGGCCTAGGTGGGCCACTAGTGGGCCGATGGCATCGAGTGAGGTATCCATGTGAAGCCTATTTGAGGGGGGCTAGACTAGGGTGTCGTTTTCATTCTGCTGCGCAGGTCACGTGGGTTGTGACGGTTTTACTAAAACTACCTCCAAACCCAGAAGATTTCCAATGTTCCCCTTAGACGTCCGGATGTTCAACCTACGGGGTTATTCCCGACCCCCCAGCGCGCGCGCGTGGGTTCGCCGGCCACGTGGGTTGTGCCGCAGCGCGCGCACGCGGGTTACTCCGGAAGTGCGCGTCATGACCGGCAGTGCGCCGATAAAGTTCGGGTCAAAAGGTCAAATGCTGTATTATACAGTATATGTCCTGTGTTATACCAAATCTGTGCTGTATTATACCATATCTGTCCTGTATTGTACCATATATGTCCTGTATTATACAGCGCGCGCACGCGGGTTACTCCGGAAGTGCGCGTCATGACCGGCAGTGCGCCGATAAAGTTCGGGTCAAAAGGTCAAATGCTGTATCATACAGTATATGTCCTGTATTATACCAAATCTGTGCTGTATTATACCATATCTGTCCTGTATTGTACCATATATGTCCTGTATTATACAATATATGTTCTGTATTATACAATCGCATAGCGGTTGTCGTGAATAACAACAAGTTCAGCAATGTTCATACAGTTTATTATTCCCAATGTTACATCATACCCAGGCTGGGAGAGCCGCCCTGGGTATGTTTAGTATGTTCACAGCAAAACAAATTGAAATATCAAACACCATGTTTTATTATTTAACGCACCGTCACATTAGGTACAAGTTTTTACTGAGCTCAAGTCAACGATCAGCATGTAGACATAGAGAGTATGTACGGGATGTTATGGTGTTCATCAGTGCACGAGTGACGCATTCAACCGATGGCGGAGGTCGGTCAGCTTGGTAAGGAAAAACGTAACATTGGTCACCCTCTCCACTGTCCACTTGGTGTTGGGTCGTTGTTGTTGGGCCCACCCCAAGACATCCAATTGTTCCACTTGGTCCAGCATCATCTCTAGTGACTTCCGGTTAATGATGGTAAACGGTTCATGGTCAAAGACCCGGATGTTACTGCTCGGGTAAAAATATCGGACTTGGCCTGTCTCCTTATGCTGCAGCACATAACCAAACGCCAGATTCAATTTGAAGGCCGTAGTTTGGTCATTGAAGATGGTTTCCACGTAGCTGCGTAGACGGGTGAGGTTGGTCAGTGGGAAATTGTAGATATCTTGAATAGGGCGATGACGGTGGAAACAGTGCCGTGTCATGGACCAATGGCGCCGATCGATGTCACTCACTGGATGGTTGTCCTGTAAGAGATCGCTAGGAACATTTATGGGCTCGTCCAGAAAATGTTCGATGTTGTCAGGCGTATGACTCGAAACCGTAACGGTGGGGTCCGGCTGGAAATCCAGGCTCTTCTGAACTGTGGGTATAGGCGGGCTCTCCGTCATCGCATCACCAGTGGCGTTCGTCTCCCCTGGCTTATCTTCGCTGGGTCTGACCTTCCGCGGCTCCTCTTCAGTAGGAAATTGTCGCCCAAACCGTAGAGACGGGACATGAATCAAACGCTGATGCCGTCTTAACTGACTGCGTCGTTTGAAGAGTTGACCACAATCCTTACATTGTTCCGTCGCGCCCTCGTGGAATGAGCGTTCGTGGCGCAGTAAATTATCTAGACGATTAAACTGCTTCTGGCAAGTTGTGCAAGTGAACAGCTTGGTGGTTGACAGAGTGTCTGATGAAACGGCAAGGCCGCTTCCCTTTTATAGCACGCTAGCTGGTGATCTATTTTTAGCACACACAGATCAACTACCCCCAAGTCGAGGGCCGAGCCGTGACATCTTCGGTAACCTCCGTGTCTCTTCGTCTATGTAGGTGTATAAAAGTGGGAATGTTTAGGGCAATGCTGCATTCATTGGCCTGCTTGACCTGACCAGCCTCATTCAATGCAGGCGCAGACGTGAAGTGCCCGGATGATGGACACGGACGTCACCGAGAAAAACACATACAACACGTCACATACAGTCGCCCCCCTCAAGACCCTCATATATACCCGGATGACGGACGGACACGGACACGGACTTTACCGATAAGACACGGACTTTACCGAAAAGACACGGATTTTACCGAAAAGACACGGACTTTACCGAAAAGACACGAAGGCGAACGACATTGTGGAAAAACCCCACAGACAGGGGGTTGACAGGGTATATGTGTTGTAATTACATGTCTTATCATGTTCACAGGTACGCCCGATTCACGCATAATAAAAGGAATGATCTGTAATCTGTGTTGTTGTTGCTCTCTTTTTTGGACTAATCCATCAGAATAATACGTATAACGGACTACACCCGACGTCTAGGCGCGCATGTGTGACATGGTCTATAAAACACGTCTCTCTGGATCCTACACCTCCATTTCTACGGTTGCAGAGCCATGACGGACACCCATCACTATACGACTCGCTTTTTACAGCATGCGACCGTGGTTAATTCACTCACGGCTTACCGAGCAGTGGTCTGGTCCATGTTTACAGATGGCGACGACAACGAGGGGCGACGCCAGATCCTGAACGAGTTCACAGAAGCGGTCCTCGACAGAGTCCACTCGATGGAGAGGTGTGCCATCACTCACCACTACTGGACTATGACAGCCATCCTTGATGCTCGGGCTATGGACCACGAGCGCTCACACCGGAAGCAGCGACGGCTGGTTGGCCTAGTCATGGTCTGTGCCCTATTGTCCCTGGCGCTGTGGCATTGACAGTAGGACCTGACTATAAATACGAGAGACAGTCACCGTGTGCGTCATTCACCGTTCGTCATTGGGTCAACCATGTCACCGAGAGACCTGTCCATAAATACGACACAGTCTGCGTGTGTGTCATTCATCCTTCGTCATTGGATCAAGCATGTCACCAGTCCTACGAGCCATCCTGCCCCTTACACCCCAGGTGGGGTTACACGTCTATGAAGATAAAGTCACCCTCGTGGAAGACCGTGGAGATGTTTGCTGGTCGCCCGCTGAGACCGTATCGAATACGGTTACCCTACACCGTGATGGCTGGACTAAATTTAAGCGGGTGTTGAGCGGTGAGCTCGACGGAAACCTCATCCACCTCGAGAACGCCAACTACGTACACCGTGGACTCTTCTTTGCCCGTGTGGGGCGTTACCACGATCCTACGCAAAGCTTCACCCTAGACCCTGACCTGTGGACAGCCTTGCAGAAAGTGGTGCCTATTATGGACCAGCTGTTTACACCGGACGAGCGGTCATCAGACGAGTTGGAGTGGGCTCGTGCCCTGAGAGAAGCGGCGGTTGAACCCAATGAACAACTGTCCAGTAATGAACCAGACGACGATGCCATTGATTACCCGGTCAGCCCAGTGACATGACCACCCGATCCTTTGATCTCAAGGGGTTCTCCCTATAAATACGAGAGACAGTCAAATCTGGTACCATTCACGTACAGACCATGACGGAGCATATAATACTGGCGTATCTCAGCATGACCACCGAGGTTTTCCTGCACGTTTATACGGATACGGTCGATATCATGGAGGAGGTAGGAGACATCTGTGATGCAGAGCCTACACAACCGTGCCCGGCCCACATTCGTCTGTCCCGGGAGGGCTGGGCCAAATTCAAACGGGTGTTGTCTGGTGAACTGGACGACGACCTCATCCACTTGTGCCAGGATGTGTACATCCGACGTGGCCCTTTCTTTGCTCAATTGGCTCGGCTAGATGGGGGTACAGTGTATTTTACCCTTCACCCTGATCTATGGTCTGCATTGGAAGATGCCGTGGTAGATGTGGATCAAGTGCTTATCAAGCGGTCATCAGAAGAGTTGGACTGGTCATTTACCATGGACACTGTGGAAGCCAACGAAGAAAATCAGAAAGAAACTCCGGCCCAAGATATACCCGTTATAAATAAGCGATAGAGCCAGGGTCCATCATCATTTGTCACCATGAAGCGCTGGGAGAAGGTGTTGGATAACTTATACTACAGTCCCGACAGTCCGGCTGCGTATAGCGCATTGTCAGCTCTCTATCGAGCGGCCAAACCCCAAGGAATACAACGTGACCAACTCCGAGATTGGTTAAGAAAACAAGACACCTATACCTTACATCGAGCTGTCCGTCGCCATTTTCTACGGAACCGGGTCAAAGATGCCCAGTGGCAAGCGGATTTGGTCGATATGAGCGCCTTTGCCAAACAGAACGATGGGAATCGGTATATCTTGACGTGCATCGATATCCAATCGAAGTATGCTTGGGTGGTACCCATCCGGACAAAAACGGGGGCGAATCTCATAGCGGCGTTCAAAGACATCTTCAAGACCGGGCGCAAACCTTTGTATTTGCAAACCGACGAAGGCACGGAATTCCTCAACAGACCGTTCCAAGCCTTTCTCAAGAAACAGAAGGTCTTCTTCCATACGTACAACGAGACCAAGGCTTCCGTGGTGGAAAGGTTCAACAAGACATTCAAAGGCCGTATGTATAAATATTTCACCTATAAGAATACAAGGCGGTACATCGATGTTCTCCCGAAACTTGTGAGTGGTTACAATCGAGCCTATCACCGCAGTATAGAGAGAGCCCCCATTACCGTGACCCAACGCAATGAAGCCCAAGTCCGGCGTGTCTTGTACCCCATACAATCGCAGCGAGCACCGAAGGAGATGTTCATGGTCGGGGACCCTGTACGGATCAGTAAAGTCAAGGTCAAGTTCGAGAAAAGTTACTTGCCCAACTGGAGCGATGAGCACTTCCTGATTAAACGGCGCCTACCCCGACATCATTCAGTTGACTGGTTGATTTGCTTCAAATCAGTACATGGTATTTTGCCAGTTAGATTGGCCAATGCTTCTCTATGTAGATGGAAGTGCGAAAGTGTGGCTGTAAATTGGGGCCTTTTTTAGCTTGCGAGCACATGGTATATTTTGAAGTGGGAAAATGAGCTTGAAATCGACGTGGTCGACCCCCTATTTTCTTCGCCAATTTTTGTTGATCCTTCCACTGGGGACAGTGTCGGTGAGTTTCAAAGCAATCGATTGTCAAGTTTTTTCTGTGATGGGGAGAGAATATGTCCTATTTTGGACAAAATTTAGAGGATTTTCCTGAAGTTTGGGGCATGTTCTGTAGGGGTTATGGGGACCCTAATTTCAGTCAGCTATGCTTACATCTGTCTCAGCTTCATGGCAAGAGCCTACTCTTTCAGAAAATATATAGTTCTATAGGGGTTCTCTCAAAACACGGTTGCTGTTTGGCATATAATAAACCAGCGTACTGTTCAATTTCAGATGCCTTGGCTCTTCTATGGACTGCTACCCAACGCACACAACGACAAGGCCAATCTCACGCTCAGCCCCAACGTGAGTGTCGAACTCAGTCCTACCCTACAGCAAATGCTGGGTCTCGATCTACAGGGGTACGCTGGCCCCACCGGCGAGAGAGCCCATATCCTGATGGACATGCGTGGTGTGGTATGTATGGCCTGTACATCTACTCGGACGTGGTCGATGCACACATTGTCGGCGACAGCAACGTACCTCTACTGCGCGTCTGCTCGGTGACAGGCAAGTATGGAGCTCAAGTCACCCACAGTTTCAGGCACATCGTGTATCTACCGCTTAGTTAGACCGATATTAGCTCCATCGTCATCGATATAACAGACGACACCGGTCAACCGATTGCATTCGAGCGCGGGAAAGTGGTGCTGACACTGCATTTCCGTCAAGTCCGAGCGGTTCACTTTGCATAATGAAGGTGCCTTGTCATTGTCATACAGCCAGTTACGTCGATCATTACACCAAACAAGCCGGGGGTAGCTTTCCTGTCTTTGCAGGTACACGCATGCAACGAGGACATGGGCTGGGGAACATACTCGGGAGCATCGTCAAAACGCTCCTGCCCTTGGTGACGCGTGGGGTCAAAGCGATCGGCAGACAAGCAGTGCACAGTGGACTGCAAGTCGCGGGTGATGTCTTGGGCGGTGCGGCACCCAAAGAAGCACTGAAACGTCGAGACAAAGAAGCGGGAGGCGTCTTGGTCACCAAAGCACAACGCACCGTAGGGAATAAAAGACCTGCCCCACCGAGACCACGCACCAGTCGACGACCGACCGACCCAGCGACGACGCACATCGAAGACCCGGGATATCTTTTCTTAAAGATGGCTTTCATCCATGCCGAGTCGTGTCCTTCTACCAACAGTGAATTTGATTTATGGACCGTCCCACCTACTCAGACCAGTGCCAAAGAGGGTGAATGGGTGGAACATCTGCATTCCAGCATTACAGCCATAGGCCCCATTGAATTCACCATCACCGACGCAGATACGACCTACCTGGATTTAGCCCATACGTACCTATATGTGAAAGCTAAAGTCACCAATAAAGATGAGTCTGTCCTCAAAGCAGATGCACCCGTGGGCCCAGTGAATCTCTGGCTTCATTCGCTATTCCAGCAAGTGGATATAGCCCTCAGTGATAAACTGGTCAGCGCCTCGACGAACACGTACCCGTACAGAGCCTACATCGAAACACTGTTATCCTACGGGCGTGAGGCTAAAAAGTCGTATTTGACAGCCCCGTTGTTCTACCGAGATACCCCAGGCAAGATGGAAGCGAGTCCTGATGATGACGGCTATACGGAGAGAGTGGATGCCACAGCAGAGAGTCACTCGGTCGATATGATGGGACGTCTGCATGCGGACTTATTCATTCAGGACCTATACCTCTTGAATAGAGTACCTGTCAAAATACGACTGGTGCGCGCAACGCCTGCGTTTGCCTTGATGTCCCCGAGTGAGGACCTCGAGTATAACATTGTCATCCAAGACGCAGTCCTGTATGTCCGAAAAGTGATACCGAGCCCAGGTGTACAGTTGGGACACATCAGGGCCTTGGAGAAAAAACCAGCCCAGTACCCGATTCGACGAGTACAGACCAAGGTCTTTTCCGTTCCTAAAGGCAATATGATTGTCAATCTAGAAAACCTGTTCCTGGGGGATTTGCCCAAGCGTTTAACCCTAGCCTGCGTGGAGAACGTCAGTTATAATGGGGCTCTCTCGAGGAATCCGTTCAACCTAAAAGCGTTCAACATCAATTTCGTGGCCCTGCATGTGGATGGCCAACAGGTACCAGCACGCCCCTTACAACCTAATTTCGGAACGGACAATTACATCCGGAGCTATCTGAACCTCTTCACAGCAACTGGCCAAATCAAGCAAGACGAGGGAAATATGATCGGTCGAGACGATTTCGGCAGAGGGTACACCTTGTTCTGTTTCGATCTGACTCCCACCTTAGACAACGATCATCAACTGAGTCTCGTCAAGAAAGGCAACTTACGCTTGGAACTGCATTTCGGGACACCTTTACCGAAAACCATCAATGTGATTTGCTACGCTGAATTTGACAACATCATTCAAATCGATAAAAGCCGTAACGTCCTGTGTGACTTTGCCACCTAACATGGATACAGACCAGATACGCACCGTGCTGGAGAATGATCCAGGGACACGCATGGTGTTTCAAGGAGTGTTCGCCCGAGGCGTGTTCCCATTAGACCGTGTGTATCCTGCTGCTTACGTCCTGAATACGGACTCGATGGATCGACCCGGTCAACACTGGGTGGCCGTGTACTTGACAGAAGAGCAGGGCGAATACTTTGACCCGTACGGCCTACCACCCCTCCATTCCGATTTAACAGACTTCATGGATCAAGGCACAGAGACGTGGTGTTGGAATACTAAAACGTTGCAAAGCCTGGACAGTATGGTGTGCGGACAATATTGCTTGTTTTACCTGTACCATCGATGTCGGGGACATTCCATGCAGACGATCGTCCACATGTTTGACGAGTACCCCAAGGCCGAGGATCGAGATGTACTCGTATATGACTGGGCCGCCCATCATTTCAATGTACAAGTCCCGTTCTGGGCTTGAATTCTTTCAGTGTACAAGTCCCTCTGTTCTGGGCTTCAGTTCTTTCAATGTACAAGCCCCCTGTTCTGGGCTTCAGTTCTTTCAATGTACAAGCCCCTTGTTCTGGGCTTCAGTTTTCACGTGGTTGTTCTCACGTTGTTACTGAATAAAAAATGAGATCTCACCAAAAAACCCCGTCTTGTGTGTTTTCTATATGAGCATGTCCATGAATAGCCAATCAGTGGCCTAGAATGGAGCCAAAAGTAACCCATCCATGTCCAGAAAACATTACCCGGGTGTACAAGAACCCGGATGTAGGCGCGGACGTAGGCGAAAGCATCCCAGTACCCGGATGTAGGCGCAGACGTGTACCTACTACCCGTCCATTGGTTCTTTTATCGATCGCTCATTGGCTCTTTTTCTCGACCGCTGATTGGTCCAAATGGAACTGCCCATCCTTCCCAGGTTAATTTACAATCCCATTTTTGGGTTCAAGCTCTGTATATCGATGCCGCAACATTGTCACCGAACCTTGCCGAAAGGGAGACATTGGACCTTTTGACTTGGATGTGACGTTTTGTCCCGACATTCATCCGCGCACTGCCGGTGATGACGCGCACTTCCGGAGTAACCCACGCGCGCGCTGCGGCCGGAGAACCCGCGCGCGCGCGCTGGGGGGCCGGGAATAACCCCGGAGGTTGAACATCCGGACGTCTAAGGGGAACATTGGAACTCTTCTGGGTTTGGAGGTAGTTTTGGTAAAACCGTCACAACCCACGTGACCTGCGCAGCAGAATGGAAACGACACCCTAGTCTAGCCCCCCTCACATAGGCTTCACATGGATACCGGCAACACGTCTATGTCCATACCCTTGGTCCACTGCGCATGCGCAGAGTGACGATATTTCAACCCCGCACTCACCCCATCAGATGCCCCTCACATAGGCTTCACATTGATACCTCACTCGATCCCATCGGTCCACTAGTGGCTCCCCTAGATCCCAAAACGTCTATTTCCATACCCTTTGTCTATTGCGCATGCGCAGAATGACGATATTCCCACCCCACATCCATCCCATCGGTTGCCCCCTCACATAGGCTACCCATTGGTACCTCACTCGACCCCATCGGGCCATTAGTGGCCCACCTAGATCCCCAAAAATCCACCCCGTATGGACCTATACATCCATAGCCATGCAGTATAGGCCTATGGGCCTACCCAGGCCTCGGTGACTTTTTCCAAAAATTTCACCGATTCGCCCCGGGACCCTTCCCATCGTATTCTGAATGACCGAGACGTGAAAAACAGATCTAAACAGCCCATATCACAATGAACGTGTGTGAATTTCCCAGGTTGAACCTATACCCCCCATAGCCAGCCTATAGGCCTATATACAGACCTCGGTGACTTTTCCCAAAAATTTCACCGATTCGCTCCGGGACCCTTCCCATTGTCATTTTCTTGGCGAGACGAGAAAAACGCGACCCCACAACCCATAGTAAAGCCCACGAAAAAAAAAAATGACCATCCCCATACAGGCATTTTCCCTTATATTGTATAATACAGACCCCTATTGTAGGGGTAAAGTCCGTATTCCGCTTTTTATAGTTTCGGGAAAAAATCCTAATTTTACATGCACCCAACGGCCGAGACACTACTCCAGGCGGCCCATTAGGGGCTCCCCTAGATCCCAAAACGTCTATTTCCATACCCTTTTCCCACAATTCCCTGTCTGCGCATGCGTCGAGTGGTGACAACGCTCGAGCCACTAGTCCAGTCAGATCCCCTCTCACATAGGCTTCACATTGATACCTCATACGACTCCATCGGCCCATTAGGGACTCCCCTAGACCCCAAAACGTCTATTTCCATACCCTTGTCCCACAATTCCCTGTCTGCGCATGCGCAGAATGGTGACAACGCCCGAGCCGCTAGTCCAGTCAGATGCCCCTTCACGAATGTTTCACATTGATACCTCATATGACCCCATTGGACCATTAGTGGTTCCCCTAGCTCCAAAACGTCTATTTCCATACCCTTTGGTCACCGAGCATGCGCAGAATGCCGATATTTCAATCCCACACCCAGCCCATCGGATGCCCCTTCACGAATACTTTGATACCTCACTCGACCCAATCGGTCCACTAGGAACACACCTAGGTCACAAAACGTCTATTTAGGTATTCCCAGTATACATTAACATTGGAAGTAAACCCATGGGACTACTTTCTGTCCGCGGAAGCTTTCTTCCGCGACCGCATCACCACCAGACCGCATCACCGCGGAAGAATTCGAGGTCAAAGGTTGCCGGAACTATAGCCTAGACAGGTCAGTACATGCCTTGATCACGTGATCGCCACGTGGCCAAGTTCCTTCTCAAATCCTCCCCGGGGGGAACAAATAAGTAGGTCAACTTAACTTTAAATGCTCTTTCCCTACTACTAATATGTGTCTTGTAGTTTTGTGTGCATTGTAGTATTTCGCCAGTTTTATGTTTGTCTGTTATCGTATGGTTCTGTTAATGCCATACTTTGTAAATGCAAAGTCGAGCAATAAACATTTGAATTGAATTGAATTGAAATCGGAAGGAACGGATACAACCTTCGCTGCTATTATAATCCCATCGAGGTTTTGACGAGGATTGCTTTGTACCGGTAAATCTTTTGACTAAAGAAGCAGAATCCAATATCCCGTCAAAATGTAAAGTTATAAATTTATAGTTACCCAGGTACCCGAAAATTGGCGAGGGTTGTGGCGAGTAATACGGAAGTTCTTTCTACAGAAAAGTCTAGCCGGACAGTTCTCTTGTGTGGTTCTACTCGATCATTGTAGATATCGCGAAATTATACGAGTCCTCTGGACGTCTAACAGATGGAGTTGACTACCGTTCATCTATTCAAGGAAACAATACAGGTACGACAAAAACAAGGATCGGGGTCTGCTGCAAGTTGCAGTCTTTTGTCCAGGATATCTGGATATTATTACCTTTCTGGAGAGAGGTCTTACACCAGTTGGAGATATGGTGCAAAAGGGGATAAAAATACCACTATCTGATACATTATCCCCTCTTAGTTATATTTGAGGCACAGATTTGGCAATTTTGAACGAATTTTGGCACGTGCATTAATTTGAGAAAGAAGCGACGAAAATTGCACCTCTGGTCATACAAACTGGACAACCACGAGTTCATACTCAAAATTAATTTTTTTTTTTTCTAATCGACTGTTTTTTCGCCCGTAATTAACTTTTAAAATTTATTACTTATCTGCTTGACTGGGTTATGTCTTGTTTGAAGGACAGATTTGTCATGTTTCCATCACGGAAGACCGCAAACTCGGATACTGGAGCACAAGCTCTACCAGGCATTCATTACCTTCTGCTTCACGCCTCTTCATTTATCACCCTGTGAGAGGATAACTGGAGCAATCTTCTTTCGACTGTTGACTCCGGAAGTGAAGCAGGAATCTTCACGCTTGGGAATTCGCGCTATTAGGACGACGAGATCGATTTTATGTATAAAAATACCACTAAAAATGTGTGCAGAACAGGACATTCGTAACACGATGCAAAATAGCACGAATTTGCATGCGTGAAGATTCCTGCTTGAGGAAACCTTGCCCAAGGCATGCAAGGTCGTGTCTAGTCAAGTTCATGGCTTCCCTTTGTATGGCCTATACAGTTTCTCAGCTGTTTAACGAAGCTATTTGGTAATGGCGAGTTGATTCCACTTTTTGTTGTCCAAAGTGAAAAATATGGAAATGAAATCGTCAATGCAGTGTATAGTCTGAACAATTCTGCCCATGGATGACAATGAATCTGATACGCCTGGCCATTTCCTTGTGAGAAAGCGTCTGTATCAGCGGGCGTGTCTATGCGGGCATTTTCATGTTCGTATTACACAACGTTTGCTTTGCTATGGAAGAAGTGTATTGTGAGAAGGAGCTGGCACTGTTGCCCAGAGGGTTTGCAGCTTAAAGGTACCGATTAGTTTGCTGCATCTGAGACGAGGACGAAACTCAAATCAAGTCCAAAAAAACCTTCGCCTAAATCCTAAATTTATACCGTCTTAGCTGGCAATACAATGCTCAAATTCGTCTCCATATACCCATTCTGAGACATTTTAGCGCATAATTCCGCAACCATTGCCCACACTGCGATCACCTAATACTAAGAGCATCCACCTCATAAGCGGAAGGTTCTTGGATCGTTCCCGGACCGAGTCATACCTAAGATTTTAAAAATGGAAATTGTTACTCCCTCGTTTGGTAGCGAGGTGTAGTTGGATACCCTGGAGGGTAGATAATTTTTTTAAGAAGTCTACATTGTCTGTCGATTATAGGTTAGGATACCCTTTAGGTAGGTTTAGTTTCTATCTACTTTGATGTGATAACTCAAAAGGTAAGCTGACTATAAATGAGAACATTAATTGTTGAACATTTGGAGCAGATCACTGCTGGAATCCTTATGGCAGCGAACTTTGGGTAGGCATGGTAGATAGCAGGCGCCTCGGAGCACGTTTGAAAGTGGGGGGGCTGAACTCTATATCGGCCATGTTAAATGCTGGACTGGTGCTATCTAAGATAGGATTTATAACATTGCAGTCTCAAAAAGTGGGGGGCCAGCCCCACCTGCCCCCCCCCCCCCCGGTTCCGCGGCCCCTGGATAGGATCAAACACAGACTTTTAGATTACGATACAATATGATATTTTATTACGATCATATGCATTGTACATAGACCAAGGGGAGATTACTCCCAATAGCATTTTAAGTGAGCAAAAACATATAGAATAATATATAGAATCAAACTGGAATAAACCTGTTTTAACCCTATCTGGCCTGGGCTTTTTGGGGACTGTTGTGGCCTGGGGGGGGGGGGCCCAAATGCCCCCCTAATTATTTTTCTTACCCCTTGAGCTAGGGGGCTGAAACTTACCACACTATACCCTTGGGTCAAGCTCTACCAGAAAATGTAAAAAAATCCAAGAAGGCCGCATTGATGACGTCACAGTGACGTCATTTTCAAAAACGTCATTTTTTGGTCGATTTTTCAGTCAGATTTTCCGAATTTTTTATTTATCAATTTCTCCGCACAAACTGCATGATGAATTAGTAAATATCAATGTGATGTGAAATAAAATAGTTTTTGCCCGCTTTTCATCGCGGAAAAGCAGAAATTTTGAAGAAATATGACAAAAACGTCACTTTTCTGGGACCCACGTGGCCTCCATCTTGAATTTTCCCATGATCCTCTGCTCGGGGGGTTATACAAATAGGCTCAAAATGACCCCAATAAGATAAACTATAAAGTCACGGAGTTTTAGCTCTTCATTTTTTGTCGTTCCAGAGATAGCGCAGAAAGTTTGGTAGAGGGGGTGGCCATTTAGGCCACCCCCCCCCCCCCCCCCCAGGCCAGGTAGGGTTAAACTTATCGATTACTACTAATGGCTGTAGTCAACTAGTATTTAATTACTATAATTTCTAATGTGTATTAAATATAATGTTACTTAATGTTATTATATAAGAAATAAATGGCCTACTACTAATTTACTTAAACTTTAATGTAAAGTTAACCTTGATTTAATGACAATGACAGTCTTTCGTTTTTTGAAAATAGCTGGAGTGCTGTTAATCACACTCCTAAAGCTTGAAAAATGATTTTAAGGAGTGTGATATCACACTCCTCCAGGTTACAACTTAGGGAGGCTTACAATTGGCGAATGCTATTCTTCACACTCCTGAGCTAATTTTCAGGAGTGTGATGGAGTGTGATCAAAATCACACTCCTCAAAAACAAATGACTGAATGATATTCAGTACAGTAAGTTATATTAATGTAACATATTTGCAATTATATATTGGTCTGTTTATTTAAAAGACTTGCTTATAATTCAGAAAACCCAATTAAGAACAAATGACACACACCGCCACACTAACATTTTAGCGTGGCGAGGTTGATGATTCATTCCCAATCAGATTATTTGATACAGTTATATGATTATTGACGACTGATAAGGGATCTGCAGGATAATAGTTTTGTTCTTTTATCAAACATTATGTGTATATATTTGGCCATGGTTGATGATGAAAGGTTCTCACAAGTTAGAATGAGGTTTTTCGTGATTGTTTATGAATTGAAAGTCGGGATGAATCGAGGACAGTTGAAGGGAAAAAGTTTCACGGGTTTGAAGAGACTTGATGGGCGAATACCCCAAAAGTGTTCCACATCTTCAACTACATTAAGATCACACAACTCATATAATCTATTCTATTAATGAACTTAGAAGCCGCCTATGTCGTTCTCTATACAACGCAGACGACGTACTGTGGTTTGAGACGGTATTAAACATAATGTTTTCCTGGGTGGCAAGAAAATACGGACAGGTGCTGGTTATGTTTAATGAGACGTACAATGATTCTGATAAACACTGATAAACCATCATCTCTGAAACTGTGAACGTATTTGTCATTCATCCCCAGGTTCCGAAACTAAAGAACTAACAGGAAGCTAAAACAACGATAACAGATTTACTGTGGGGACAAACAGGAAGTGTGTGAACAAGGACACCAGGTTCACTGTGGGGACGAACCGACAGTTAGTAAACAACACCAGGCACAAACAGGCAGTTTTTAAACAACGACAGTAGTAGTATAAGAGCATTACGAGTCTTATTGACCTACTTTTTTGTTCCCTCCGGGGGAGGATTGAGGAGGAACTTTTCGGGGGATTCCCCAGTGGGGGTTTCCCAATGACGATCACGTGATCAAGGCATGTCTAGACTTGTTCTGGGTTGTACAGTTCTGCCATACGGAGGATGGGTACTAGTATTTCAAATAAATAAATTAATTAATTAATGAATTTTAATTAATTACTTGTAAAATGCTGGTGTTTTTAGACGGCGCAAGGGAGCAAACGAGGCGGTGGGGACGTCACGGGGAGAAAAAACCTTCACATTACCCTCAAAAAAACCTCTAAGCCATATAATAGTAATAAACATAATCTATAGGTGTTGTACCATGTTAATAGGATCAGTCTAGCATCTGTACCACCCTAGGGTCGAGTGTTTATTGTCTCGTGTATCTCCGCAAAACGTAAACAAACAAAATGGCAGCTCCAGGATGGTGTGGGGATGCCCTTGCCATATCACGGCGTCGACCGTAGCGCCATCTGCACACATTGACGCAAGGGAGACAACCCGTGTGGTCCAAGGATATGGAAATAGCCGTGTTGGAGCTAGGGGAGTGACTACTGGTCCAATGGGGTCGAGTGAGGTATCAAAGTAAAGCATTCGTGAAGGGGCATCTAATGGGCTGGGTGTGGGGTTGAACTATCGCCATTCTGCGCATGCGCGGTGGCCCGAGGGTATGAAAATAGCCGTTTTCGAGCTAGTGAAGCCAATAATGGTCCGATGGGGTCGAGTGAGGTATCAAAGTGAAGCTTATGTGAAGGGGCATCTGACTGGACTAGCGGCTTGGGCGTTGTCACAATTCTGCGCATGCGCGGTGGCCCGAGGGTATGAAAATAGCCGTTTTGGAGCTAGTGAAGCCAATAATGGTCCGATGGGGTCGAGTGAGGTATCAACGTGAAGCTTATGTGAAGGGGCATCTGACTGGACTAGCGGCTTGGGCGTTGTCACCATTCTGCGCATGCGCGATGGCCCAAGGGTATGGAAATAGCCGTGTTGGGAGCTAGCGAAGCCAATAATGGCCCAATGGGGTCGAGTGAGGTATCAAAGTGAAGTTTAGGTGAAGGGGCATCTGACTGGACTAGCGGCTTGGGCGTTGTCACCATTCTGCGCATGCGCGGTGGCCCAAGGGTATGGAAATAGCCGTGTTGGAGCTAGCGAAGCCAATAATGGTCCAATGGGATCGAGTGAGGTATCAAAGTGAAGCTTAGGTCAAGGGGCATCTGACTGGACTAGCGGATTTGAAATAGCGTCATTCTGCGCATGCGCGGTGGCCCAAGGGTATGGAAATAGCCGTGTTGGAGCTAGGGGAGCCACTAATGGATCAATGGGGTCGAGTGAGGTATCAAAGTGAAGCTTAGGTGAAGGAGCATCTAATGGGCTGGGTTTGGGATTGAAATATCGGCATTCTGCGCATGCGCGCTGGCCCAAGGGTATGAAAATAGACGTTTTGAGAGTTAGGGGAGCCCCTGATAGTCCAATGGGATCGAGTGAGGTATTAAAGTGAAGCATTCGTGAAGGGGCATCTGATGGGTTGGGTGTGCGGTAGGAATATCATTCTGCGCATGCGCAGACGCAATGCGGAGCTCTCGTCCAATCAGAAGCGAGTATTTCAAATTCGTCACAGAGCTGTCAGCCAATCAGAAGCGAGTATTTTGACCCGGTGCATTATGGGCCATATCCAAGATGGCGGCACGTATGTTCAAGATGGCGGCACATCCGGTGTCGAAAACTGGCCATTTCGTCTGGATGTGGTCACCTAGTGTCGAAAACTGGACCTTGTATGGGTCCTGCTAGACGTTTTGGAGCTAGGGGAGCCCTAATGGGTCGATGGAGTTGTATGAGGTATCAAAGTGAAGTATATTTCAAGCATGGGTGGGTGCACGTAAAATTTTTCCTGAAAAATTACGGAACACGGACTTTATCTTAAATTACGCGAAAATGCCTATATGGGGTATGGGGAGTATAGGACCATCCTGGGAAACCTACTTCTCGACATTTGCGGTATAGGTTGTGAGGTCTCGTTTTCTTAGTCTCGTCATGTAGAACATGATAGGAAGTGTCGCGAAGTGAATCGTTGAAATTTTTGAAAAAGTACGATATAGCCACATATAGGCCCATACTGGGGTATAGGATCAATGTTTGTCCCCCTGGGAAACGTACTTCTATACATTTGCGGTAGGGTTGTGGGGTCTCGTTTTACTCGTCTCGTCATGTAGAACATGATAGGAAGTGTTCCCGTGCGAATCGGTGAAATTTTTGAAAAAGTACGATATCGCCCCATATAGACATATATATATAAATATATATTCCCATACTGGGGTATAGGACCGATGTTTGTCCCCCTGGGAAACTGACTTCTATACATTTGCGGTAGGGTTGTGGGGTCTCGTTTTTCACGTCTCAACATTTAGAACATCATAGCAAGGGTCGCGGAGCGAATCGGTGAAATTTTTGAAAAAAGTCACCAAGGCCTGGGTAGGGGTTATAGGGCCATACGGAGTGGACATGTTGGAGTCTAGGTGAGTCCCTAATGATCCGATGATGTCGTATGAGGTCTTATTTTGAAGCTCTCGTGGAGGAGCACTTGACTACACTAATAGTCCGTCCGTGTTCAATAGTCTGCGCATGCGTAGCCTGGCCCGTAGTATAGAAAACAGGCATTTTGGGTGCTATGTAGGGGTGTGTTTGGGTTAGAGATGGACCGCCATGGGTTCGAATGGGTCGCGGAAGGTGTCAAAGTGAAGCTTGTGTCGGGTAGAGTCAGAATGGCGTCTTTTGGAATGCAATTCGCGTCAATCTGCGCATGCGCAGTTGGTTGTAGTAAGTAAAGTGGCCATTTTGGGGCAGTGAAGGAAGGTTTTTGGGGTCGAGATGGGCTATTCACGGTTCGATTGCGTCCTGGAAGGTGTCATCTTGTAGTTCTCGGGGTGTACATTCCGATTTGAGGGATGTCCGCGTCATCTGTGACGTCATCGGTGACGTCATTGGTACGAGTAGTAGCGAAAGTGGACATTTTCGGGCAGTACATGAAGGTATTTGGGGTCGAGATGGGCTATTCACGGTTCGAATGCGTCCAGGAAGGTGTCATCTTGTAGTTCTCGGGGTGTACATTCCGATTTGAGGGATGTCCGCGTCATCTGTGACGTCATTGATGACGTCATCGGTACCAGTAGTAGCGAAATGGGACATTTTGTAGGTGCGTGGGGGTGAGTTTGGTGTAGAGAGGGACTATCCTTAGTCCGAATGCGTCGTGTGAGGTGTCATTTTGTAGCTCTCGAGGTGTACATTCCGAGTTGAGGCATGTCCGAAGCAGCTGTGACGTCATTGTTGACGTCATCAGTAGGAGTAGTAGCGAAAGTGGACATTTTGGGGCAGTGAAGAAAGGTATTCGGAGTAGAGATGAACCATCCTTGGTCCAAATGCGTCCTGAGAGGTGCCATGTTGTAGCTCTCGGGGTGTACATTCCGAGTTCAGGGATATCCACAGCATCTGTGACGTCATGGGTGACGTCATCAGTACGAGTAGTAGCGAAAGTGGGCATTTTTTAGCAGTTAAGGATGTTATTTGGTGTAGAGATGGACCATCCGTGGTGCGAATGCGTCGTGTGAGGTGTCATCTTGTAGCAACGCCCACCAACGCCATTCTTAATGCTTCAACGCCCTGGTGAAATAGCGCAGAAGCTCTGATATTCTATGGAATTGTCACTAATTCTTCGAAATGCAGTGACGCCCTCGACGTCCGTCGTTACGCGTTAACACTCTAACATAACACTATGATATAGACTGGAGAGAGAACAACAACAACAGCAACAACAACAAGGATGACACATGAGAGAACAACAACAACAACAACAACAAGAAGTTTTTTACATATAGTTTATTCTCCCCAATGTTACATCATACCCACGCTGGGGGAGCCGCGCTGGGTATATTTACAATTCAAAAAGATTCTTGTCCGATCAGAGGCCACCATTTGCATGTTTTATATTCGTTCCTGTCCGTTAGATGTATTCCTGTCCAATTAGAAGTCTCCATTTCAGAAAGTTCCATCTTCGGCCATGTTCGCTCTGAACCGTTTATTCTAATCACCGTCGGTCAGGCCAGGATAACGTTGAGGCAACATATCCTCAGATAGTTGTTCGCGCATTCTGAGAATCTCTCAGTGCATGGGTGAATACTTTCATCCGATGGGTTGATTGGTCGTCTTGGTCACGAAGAACGTAACATTGGTTACCCTCTTTACCACGCATTGTGTGTTGGGGCGTTGTTGTTGGGCCCATCTCAAGGCATCCAATTGTTCCACTTGGGCCAGCATCATCTCTAGCGACGCTCGGTGAATGATGGTAAACGGCAGGTCAAACACAAGGTTGTTGGCACTGGGGTAACAATACCGTAACTGGTCCGTCTTTTTGTGACGTAAGATGTACCCGAAAGCGACATTCAATTTGAAGGCCGTTGCTTGGTCATTGAAGATGGCTTCCACGCAGCTGCGTAAACGGGTGAGTTGGGTCAGTGGGAAATTGTAGATATCTTCAATAGGGCGATGTTTGTGGAAACAGTACCGTGTCATGGACCAATGGCCCCGATCGTCGTCACTCACTGGATGGTTGTCCTGTAAGAGATCGCTGGGAACATTTATGGGCTCGACCATAAAATGTTCGATGTTGTCAGGCGAATGACTGGGTGCAGTAATGCTGGGGTCCGGCTGGATATCCAGGCTCTTCTGAACTGTGGGTATTGACGGGCTCTCCTTCATCGCATCACCAGTGGCATTGGTCTCCCCGGGCTCATCTTCACTAGGTCTGACCTTCCGCGGCTCCTCTTCAGTAGGAAGTTGTCGCACATGCCATGGTACCGGGGCATGAATCAACCGTTGGTGTCGCAGCAACTGACTGCGTCGTTTGAAGAGTTGACCACAACCATTACATTGTTCCCTCGCGCCCTCGTGGAATGAGCGTTCGTGGCGCAGTAAATGATCCTCCCGATTGAATGATCGTGCGCAGGTTGTACAAGTATACCGAGCATTGTTGTGTGTGGAAGCCTCGTGGCGTCGTAAATTATCTAGACGAGTAAACAGCTTCTGGCAAGTTGTGCAAGTGAACATCTTGGTGGTTGATAGAGTGTCTCATGAAACAGACAGGCCGCTTCCCTTTTATAGCACGCTAGCTGGTGATCTATTTTTAGCACACTCAGTTCAACTATCCCCAAGTCGAGGGCCGAGCCGTGACATCTTCGGTAACCTCCGTGTCTCTTCGGTCATCTCCGTAACGTTAACGATCAACATGTAGACATATAGAGTATGTACGGCATGTTATGGTATTCATCAGTGCATGAGTGGCACATTCAGCCAATGGGGGTGGTCGGTCAGCTTGGTAACGAAAAACGTGACATTGGTCACCCTCTCTACTATCCACTCGGTGTTGGGACGCTGTTCATAGGCCCATTCCAAGGGATCCACGGTGTCCAGTTTCTCCAGCATTGCCTCTAGCGACGCCCGGTTAATGATGGTAAACGGTTCGTCAAATAC
>JAVTVY010003738.1:0-37145 GCA_036873755.1 Hanleya hanleyi | reverse complement strand
TATAGCCAGTATAGGACTACATGGGGCTATATAAGACCTCGGTGACTTTCCCCAAAAATTTCACCGATTCGTTCCGGGACCCCTCCCATTGTGTTTTTCTCGGCGAGACGAGAAAAACGAGACCCCACAACCCATAGTAACACCCACAACAAAAAATTGACCACCCCTCCCCCCATATAGCCAGTATGAGCCTATATACAGACCTCGGTGACTTTCCCCAAAAATGTCACCGATTCGCTCCGGGACCCCTCCCATTGTGTTTTTCTCGGCGAGACGAGAAAAACGAGACCCCACAACCCATAGTAAAGCCCACAATTTTTTTTTGACCACCTCTCCCCCCATATAGCCAGTATGAGCCTATATACAGACCTCGGTGACTTTTCCCAAAAATTTCACCGATTCGCTCTGGGACCCTTCCCATTGTCATTTTCTTGGCGAGACGAGAAAAACGAGACCCCACAAGCCATAGTAAAGCCCACGAAAAAATTTGACCATCCCCATACCCCATACAGGCATTTTCCCTTATATTGTATAATACAGACCCATATTGTAGGGGTAAAGTGCGTGTTCCGCTTTTTGTATTTTCGGAAAAAAATCCTAATTTTACATGCACCCATCCCATTGACTTGATAGGCAGGACCCAATAAGCCCGGGGACCGATATTAGCCCTTTTGGCTAGAGTTGATAGTTTTCCCCTATTTTAGGGGTAAATTCCGTGTTCCGCTTTTTATATTTTCGGGAAAAATCCTAATTTTACATGCACCCATCCCATTGACTTGATAGGCAGGCCCCGATAAGCCCGGGGACCGATATTAGCCCTTTTGGCTAGGGTTGATAGGGGTTTTCCCCTATTTTAGGGGTAAAGTCCGTGTTCCGCTTTTTATATTTTCGGGGAAAAATCCTAATTTTACATGCACTCACCCCATTGACTTGATAGGCAGGTCCCAATAAGCCCGGGGATCGATATTAGCCCTTTTGGCTAGGGTTGATAGCAACCTGTAACCATCTCGGTCATCTATACGCGGTAAGACTGACCCTGGGATCGTGTGTATCCATTTCCAGCCTACTTTCGGCAACTGCAGGAGGAAAATTCCAGAAATTAATACCACGTGATTTCGTCAGCCAATCAGCAAAAGTCTACCGACGTAACCCCAACGTAACTCGCCATTTTCGAATCATGTGATGTCCTACTTGTTCAAAATTACAGATTCACCACATCTCTTGTATGATACGAAAGTTATTCATACCTATATATTTTGTAAGCCCAGGCAATATCTGTTTCAGAATTGCTATGAATACCTGTAATTTATCAGATTTCTCGAGTCTGTTCTCCGCCGGATGAAAGCCGAACAGAATCCGGTAAAACACCGGATATCGCTCCGCGATAATGGAGACACACGATTCGCAAGCCATCTTATGGATGGCGAAGTGTACGCAAATGGGTTGATAGGTGTTTTCCCCTATTTTAGGGGTAAAGTCCGTGTTCCGCTTTTTATAGTTTCGGGAAAAAATCCTAATTTTACATACATCCACCCATGACTGGATGCCCCTTCACGAATGCTTCACTTTGATACCTCACTCGACCCAATCGGACCATGCAGCGTATTTGAAGTCTGGGGACTACTTTTTCTCCGCGGACGCTTTTTCCCGCGACCGCATCACCACCAGACCGCATCACCGCGGAAGAATACATGCCCAGGGGCCCTCTGCCGGAACTATAGTGACCCGGAGTTACCTCCCCCTTCAATCCTACATTCCAGAATTGAAGGAGCCGCCGAACCACGCCTAAGTTCAAACCTTACTTTGAGTTACCATGATTCTGCCACAGCTACATGTAAGCCTTTATCGAGGTAAGTAGTATATAAACGGCATCTGGGGTCACATTTAACTCTTTTGAACAATTCCTGGTTATCTCCTCTGATTCGCACATTTCTGTTCCTAAATAGGTCAATGGTGCCAAGGTCAATACGACCGAATTAGCTCTTTCAAAGGGGCAAGTCACGTGAGTGGAAGTGACGTCACAGAGGTCATATGCAAATTTTGGGGGTCAATGCAGGTCAATTCGTACTTTCTATTTGGTCAATTGGTGCCTAAAAAGTGCACAAAGGTCAATGCGGGTAAATTTATCACAGAGGTCATATGCAATTTTTTTAGGTCAAGGGGGGGGGGCCTCAATTTCCCCTCTTACTTCGAGCAGATCACGAAACCTGGCTATTAATAAGAGGGTCAGTCAGACTGTGCGTCATTCATCGTTCGTCATTTGGTCAACCATGCCACGAATTCTACGAGCCATCCTTCCCCTTAACCCTGAGGTGGGGTTACATGAGAATAAAGTCACCATGGTGGAAGACCGGGATGTTTGTGGGTCGGATCCGGAGTCCACATCGAATACGGTTATGCTACATCGTGACGGCTGGACCAAATGACGAACGGTGAATGACGCACACTCTAACTAACCCTCGTATTAATAGCCAGATTTCGTGATCTGCTGGAAGTAAAAGGGGAAATTGAGGCCCCTTGACTTCAAAAATTTGCATATGACCTCTGTGACGTCACTTCCAGTTCCGCACACGTGAAAGCGTAAATTGACTTCATTGACCTTTGTGCACTTAAAAGGCACCAATTTGACCAAATAGAAAGGACGAATTGACCTAAAAAATTTGCATATGACCCCTGTTACGTCACTCCCACTCACGTGACTTGCCCCTTTAAAAAAGCTAATTCGGTCGCATAGACCTTGGAAAGGGGATGTAGACATAGGAATGGCAAACTGGTGTAAAGGCAGCTACGGCTCCATGGGGTCTAATGTAGGGGTAGATAACTCTTGCTGGGCCGTCACGTGACCAGAAGTGACCTTTTACCCGGATGTCACGTCATAGTAATTTGATAAGAAGTAATAGGGCATCTGGGGCAACCACCTCGCTGGGGGTCTAATAACACCCCAGCCACCAGTCACATTTTTGGACCGGATTCGGGGCCTTCGCGCACATCGCCGGAAGTGACATCATATATAGTAAAATAGATGTTTAACGAAAATTTTGATTACTTTTCAAGTCTGCATAATACCTCCGTTGACCTAGCGTTAAAAAGAATTATCTGGAGATAATTTTCCCTGTTTATCTGGACAGAGCATATGAAAAGTAGTTCGCTCATGTGCAAACACTAAAGGAGTCGTTTGGTCGGATTCAAACTGAACCGTGCGTTGGTTGGTTTCCCCTATACGTCATAGCAACGTAGTAAAGGTCAACTTCCGCTATTGGAGGCAGGGATGTTATTGGAGCCTGCGAAATGGAGCATGCGCTGTGGGGAGGTTGCATCTGGGGTCCTATTTAGGGACATAAATGTGCGAATCATGGGAGATAACCAGGAATTGTTCGAAAGAGTTATCTGCCCCTAAATGTGACCCCAGATGCCGTTTATATAGGCCTACTACTGAGGTATACCGTAACTATATAGAGAATTTTCAATACAAAACTACCAAGCTTACCATTGAATTTCATCGGTTGTCAAATCATGGTGTCTCGTGAAAAAAAAGGCAATCTAGTATCCGAAACTTGCACTCCGATAATCCAGTGTCGGAACTTGCACTTCGATAAGCCAGTAATCTGAACGTACACGTCTCCTAGTAGCCAAGGTTCATAGCGTCTCCCTTCCCTCACTGCTATGCCGACGACAAATACATTTCCCTGGTGGTAATTCGAACATCTCCATGGCGCACTTATTATTACCTTTGCGCCCTATTGGACCTTCATTAACTTGAGAAAAAGGACCGCCATGAATAAAAATACCATAATCGATGTTGTGATGCATCATCCCCTGTATACACGGGGTCTATTATGACGGGAATGCCCATCTTCTTGACCCTCGATTTCAGGTGATTTTGAGGCTCCATAGGGATAATTTTAACGTCTGTAATTAATATTTGACCGACGAACGGCCATTTGGTCTGCCATTTCTGTATTTTTATTCATGGCGGCCCATTTTTTTCAAGTTAATGAAGGTCCAATAGGGCGCAAAGGTAAAAATAAGTGCGCCATGGATGTTCGAGTTACCACCAGGGAAATGTATTTGTCGTCGGCATAGCGGTGAGGGAAGGGAAACGCTATGAATCTTAGCTAGTCTCCTAGTCGAGCAAACACACACTTCTTGTTCATCTTGATACAATTAACGTACGGTTGAGTTGTGAGTTGTAGCAGAAGTTTTATGGACTTCTGCATGTGTGAAAGTTTGTCAGTTACTTGCCGAAGGGCGGTGGTTCTCTCCGGGTACTTCGGCTTCCTCCACCAACCAAACTGACTGTCACCATATGAGTGAAACAAACTTGAGTGTGACATTAAGCCACTTTCCCTTCCTTCCTTCCCTTTATGGACTTCTGCTGTTTTCTTGTGATTTTACCATGTTTGCACTGCAAGCACAACATATGGGATATCTGGCGACAGCAGCCGCGTAATTGGAGGATCACACTTTGTAGCGTGGTGTAGGGCCAAAAAAATAACCGAGGCTGACACTATCCCATGTGAATGAATTGAATTTTTATTGTACAAACACTCAAGATGAGCATGTACATAACAAATGCAACATACAATCACAAAAATACAGTGGCAATAGTTTTGGTCCAATACAACATGGTGCAGGTGACCAAAGTAATAATATTGTTATTATTAATCAGCTGATGATGTGTTATGGTGAGACAGTTCAAATTTCCTAGCTGCAAACGCTTTGTACACATATTTTCCAACCAAGGGGGCTAACTCTGATGGAGGATTCATAAGAAGACAAAGTTGCCTCTCTTGGTCCATGAGATAAGGGCTAAGGGGGTAAATTATCTGTGCAACTGAGTCAAACAATTCTTTCCTAGATTGGCTGTAAAAATTGCAAGTTAGCAGAAAATGGGCCTCATCTTCAACGTACGGGTTCTGTGATGTGGTTGGTTTGCTCTGAATAAGCAAACAGATGGTGGGGATTCCCTCTTGCCTCGACTTGATTTATGTAGCCTCGGTTTCAACTTGACACGTGTCGTCATCCATCGGGTCCCATCCATCGTCGATTGCAGACAAAACAGATTCTCATAATTTGGGGAAAACATCAGAAATTTTATGTTAGAGTGAGAAAAAGGATGACACTCGTATAGAGAGTAACACATAGGTAATATTGGATGATGCTTTATATTAGAATTGTATATGTAGACGTAAAATTCACTGGGGATGCCCCCTGGAATATGTAAATTCTGAGTCATTGACAGTTGTCACGTTGTAGTTGTTTTTCCGATTTTATTTTGATTTCACAGTTGACCTGGTGACCTCATCTAATGGCACGTTAATCTATTGTGGCGTCCAAATTCATAGAAATTATCCGAACCATTGGGAGAACGAAGTGTTGAAAACAGGGGTCTCTGTGACTAACATTGTCCTGTAGTATAACTGTATAAGGCTGAAGACCTACCGCCATGGTATTTTTGTGCTTTGAGACAAAAGGACAGGTAGTGGCAGAAATATCACTCTCCTGTCCACCTAAACTATTAGCGAGAGTGATGGGATTGGGGGTTTTGCTGAAGCTGCAGGCAGAAGTTAGGTCCATTCTTCTCACAGCCACCATAAATTGCTTTATCTGATCTTGTCACCCCTTACAACCCTGACCATCACCCATAAGCTAGTGTGTCATGACGTGACATCAAGCCTCGATAAGACCGGGAGTATGGCACCCTATTCAGTAGCGAAACTGGGTACAAGATTGAAACGATTTCTGTAAACTCTGTAGATAATGGACGGGGTATAAAATAGGCAGTGGATATTGTTCCATAAAAAAGATTGAATATCATGATCGGACAGACACGATGTTTGTCCTTGAGTGGTGCAATCAATTGCCCTGAAATTGAACTATTTCCCACGTCCCCCCAACCTCACCCCTGAATATTCCTTTTCCCTTCCTCATGGCTCACCGTAAATATAGTTAGCAGCTTCCGACCAGTAAGCGAACAGGACCAGTAAGCGAACAGGTCCAACTAAATGAGGCAAAATACTAAATCCTGAGAAATTAACAATACACAAAACTTATAGTTGTTCAACTACTTGATTAGTTGGTTATTTCTACTTACGAAACTGGCTCCTTTTTCGCCCGATTCTGTTAGAAAAAGCAGACGACAGGTCGCTTGGGAGGTCAACAAATAAAATATTTTTAGATTTGCATCCTTTGTACAAACTGACAGAAAGTCAAATCAAGATAGTAATTACACTAGAAGTTGGAGAAATTGATGGTGAATCTGATGATATCTGGGAAAAATAACTTTTTCTTTCGTCATCTTTGACATCGGCAAAAGTTTTGATGCTGGTGAGGGCACTACTGTGGATTTGGAGGGGACAAGTAATGATTTGAGTTATTCCCCTTGTTTTCTCTCATAATGTGGAATGGCGGTACTTCATGCGGAAATGACTGCTCCCTCCGACGTAGTTTTTGACGGTAGGCCGCGGCTTTATGATGTTTTTCACTCAGTGGAAGTCTGTTTTACTGTGGATAAGTACTATATTTGCTCAACAATCTGCTCTCGACATACAATGATCAATATCCAATAATAATGTATCTCTAAATGGTCGAAAAATCGCTGACAAGCAAGTGTTCGCTTACTGGTCCAGTATCACCATATGTTCGGAGATCAAACCGCTCTATTTGAAACCGTTCCTCACTCAAGTAAATTGCTGCTGAAGAATATATTCATACCTAAAAATAATTATCAAAGTTTGGTCCTTTGTTTTCTGCCACTAGTTTTTATTAGCCCACCATCACCAGATGGTGGGCTGTTCAAATCGCTTTTTGTCCGTGGTCCGTCGTCCGTCAGTCAGTCCGTCCGTCCGTAAACAATTCTTGTTATCGCGATTTCTCGCGAACTACCTCATCGCGAACTACCTCATGGATCTTTCTCAAATTTGGTACACAGGTTCCCCTTGGGGTCTAGTTGTGCAAGAAATCTTTTTTGGTCCGATTCGAAAATCCAAAATGGCCACCAGGCAGCCATCTTGGATTTCCCCATGAAACCTTGTTATCGTGATTTCTCAGGAACTACTGCATGGATCTTTCTCAAATTTGGTACACAGGTTCCCCTTGGGATCTCGTTGTGCAAGAAACCTTCTATGGTCCGATTCCGAAATCCAATATGGCCACCAGGCAGCCATCTTGGATTTCCCCATGAAACCTTGTTATCGCGATTTCTCAGGAACTACTGCATGGATCTTTCTCAAATTTGGTACACAGGTTCCCCTTGGAGTCTAGTTGTGCAAGAAACCTTTTTTGGTCTGATTCCGAAATCCAATATGTCCACCAGGCAGCCATTTTGGATTTCCCCATGAAACCTTGTTATCGCGATTTCTCAGGAACTACTGCATGGATCTTTCTCAAATTTGTTATGCAGGTTCCCCTTGGGGTCTAGTTGTGCAAGAAACCTTTTTTGGTCCGATTCGAAAATCCAATATGGCCACCAGGCAGCCATCTTTGATTTCCCCATGAAACCTTGTTATCGTGATTTCTCAGGAACTACTGCATGGATCTTTCTCAAATTTGGTACACAGGTTCCCCTTGGGGTCTAGTTGTGAAAGAAACCTTTTTTGGTCCGATTCGAAAATCCAAAATGGCCACCAGGCAGCCATCTTGGATTTCCCCATGAAACCTTGTTATCGTGATTTCTCAGGAACTACTGCATGGATCTTTCTCAAATTTGGTACACAGGTTCCCCTTGGGATCTCGTTGTGCAAGAAACCTTCTTTGGTCCGATTCCGAAATCCAATATGGCCACCAGGCAGCCATCTTGGATTTCCCCATGAAACCTTGTTATCGCGATTTCTCAGGAACTACTGCATGGATCTTTCTCAAATTTGGTACACAGGTTCCCCTTGGAGTCTAGTTGTGCAAGAAACCTTTTTTGGTCTGATTCCGAAATCCAATATGTCCACCAGGCAGCCATTTTGGATTTCCCCATGAAACCTTGTTATCGCGATTTCTCAGGAACTACTGCATGGATCTTTCTCAATTTGTTACGCAGGTTCCCCTTGGGGTCTAGTTGTGCAAGAAACCTTTTTTGGTTCGATTCGAAAATCCAATATAGCCACCAGGCAGCCATCTTGGATTTCCCCATGAAACCTTGTTATCGCGATTTCTCAGGAACTACTGCATGGATCTTTCTCAAATTTGGTACACAGGTTCCCCTTGGGGTCTAGTTGTGCAAGAAACCTTTTTGGTCCGATTCCGAAATCCAATATGGCCACCAGGCAGCCATCTTGGATTCCCCCATGAAACCTTGTTATCGCGATTTCTCAGGAACTACTTCATGGATCTTTCTCAAATTTGGTACACAGGTTCCCCTTGGGGTCTAGTTGTGCAAGAAACCTTTTTTGGTCTGATTCCGAAATCCAATATGGCCACCAGGCGGCCATCTTGGATTTCCCATAAAACCTTGTTATCGCGATTTCTCAGGAACAACTGCATGGATCTTTCTCAAATTTGGTACACAGGTTCCCCTTATGGTCTAGTTGTGCAAGGTACCTTTTTCGGTCCGAACCGAAAATCCAATATGGCCACAAGGCGGCCATCTTGAATTTCCCCTTGAAACATTGTTACCGTGAATTCTTGGGAAATATTTCATGGATCTTTCTGAAATTTGGTACACAGGTCGCACATGGGGCCTAGTAGTGCAAGATACCTTTTTTGGTCCGATTCGAAAATCCAAGTTACGCTCCAAATTAATTTGGTATTCTCGAGATGTGACGTTGCATCGCAAGAGTCGGCGGATCAAACGGTGGGGCATATTCTATATATTGACTATAGAGAATATCCGTACCTTCACCTTCCATATCAAGGAGTTCAAATAATTCTTAATTAAAATGTATTTCTTCAAATTTTAAATCAGCTTTCTTTAGTCCATGCAGTAGCAAGTGAACTGCTCCACCCTTTCGTCTGCCGGCAGGTCGGCTACATGAAGGGATGTCACTCTTGTGACTCAACGTCACAACTCGACAACTGTAGACTACATCCTAGGGAGATAATCAGGATCCAGGCACTTTTGAAGTTTCAACATTACTGCGCGGACCGGATCCCTTCAGTATTAAGCATTGTACCATCTTACTATTTTTGAGCATGGTATCTTAAAAGAGATATCTCAAAATAGCCCAATAAACAGAACAGAATTAGCATTCGTTCCTAATTATAAAATCTTAAGTATGTTTCATAGCTCATGCCAAAGTGTCAAAGAGATTGGTCTTCGCTTCCAGTATCCAATGATGACACGTGCAAACAAATAAATAAAAAAAATACTACAAAACAAAGGCGAAGGATCCTCCGTACATGTACATTCACTTTCAGACTAACTTTGCTCATTTCTCTTGTATTATAACAACCGACATAAGTAAAGTTTCTAGAAATCTTGAAACTCCTGAAACTTAGATTATATCTTGGTATTTTTCAGTGGCCTTTTTCGATCTTTTTCACTCAGATTCGAAATTCTGTAAACAAAATTACAAATCAATCGTCTGTGCTTAATAACAATGGACAAAAAGATCCTCTAGTCATTAGCTTACAATTATCGGACAATGGTGGGCTCCAAGATCCTTCAGGATCTCTCGTTTTAATATTCAAATCACATTTCTGGAAATTAAAATCACTCAAAAGTGTTCGCTTACTGGTCCACCAAGGCTAGAATATATATGTGTATGGTGTAAGCTTACGTAACACACATCCATTGTCACTATCTGTTTTATGTGTACGGTCATGTATTTTTTCTTTAATTATACAGGATTCATTCAGAAGATGAATCAGTATTTACAGTGAATAGTCCAAACAAGAGTAGCAATGACCTTCTGTCCGAACTGACACCTTTGAACATTATAAAATTCTGTAGTTTGTAGGCCCAGCCAACATCATGGGTAGAACCAGAAACATCCACCCGATGAGGACCCTGTCATCTGTGGTTCAGCCTAAAGCCAAAGTGGTGAAGAGATCAGTATGCAGTTGGACATTTTTGTTATCTTCCATGAAAACCTTGTTCCTTATTCTTCTCTACTATTCATTCAGCATCGGGTTGACCTTCTACAATCAAAGATTTATACGTGTAAGTATGAGGGGACAAATGAGATAGGGAAAAATAGAAAGTAAATTGACAGGTTTATGTCTAAAATCATTATACAACAGCCCACACAATTCGGAAAAATCGCTTCGGCAAAAATAATGTCATATTGAAATAATTTCTATTTAACACCATGTTAAATGTTGCTGAGGGGAACTGATTATGCCATGGTATTTACCGTGGCATTTGCTGATTGCCATGGTGAATTGTGACGGCTGTTACAATGTTCTGATTCCAAGCTGATTATTAGCTATATATCTTAACCATTATGACTATTTCATTGCAAGAAAAATCTTCAGAGGACCGCATAATTATCATCAAAGTTATCTCCCTTGACCAAGGCAAGAGTTAACAACATTGAATTTGATTCATTTGAAAAGGCTGTTAGTCATTGAAACAGTGTTGGAAATGGGATGTTCCCGATCCATCATATGACATAATATGATTTAAGTACATATCACTGTCCAATGTCAGGGCGAATCCAGAATATGAAAGAAACTCAAAACAAAAAACAAAAAAATATCGCCCCACCACTTTTTGCATGGGTTCACATGACATAATATGATTTAAAGTACATATCACTGTCCAATGTCAGGGCGAATCCAGAATATGAAAGAAACTAAAAAACTGGTCAAAAACCCACTGAACTGGTTATGTCTGAACCAAGAACATGTAACCATTGGTTTCCCATACCCTATCTGAGACTGATTAGTACATCTTTTAAGTTGGTTTCAAGTTCGTGAAATATTTTACCAAAATCAGAATGAAATATTGTACCGGTACCAAATGAGAATTGAACATTGTATCAAAATGAGAACTGAATATTGTATCAAAATAAAAATTGAATTTTGTACTAAAATGATAATTTCCCAGATGACTTGTACAAGTATGTATGCAGATGATTCCGGTTTGTCTCACTGCTTTGGAACAGAGTCAATACATTTATGCTCCTTATTTTATTATCAGCACTTTGCCTTTCCATTGTCCATCACGATGACCCACCTAGTGGTCAAGTTCATGCTGGCTGGAGTGGTCCGTGTTCTCCTGGAGTGTAAGAATAAATCGGACCGTGTCCTGCTGACCTGGGGAGACAATGTGAAGAAGATAGCTCCAACAGGTTAGTCCACACATGACTCATGATGAGGTTACTACACACAGGACTCATGATGAGGTTTTACTGGGCACTTTCTCACATCCAAAATGTGTGGTGGACTTGGAGCATCCTCAGCTGCACTCAGGTCTCACAGATACCTGTCATGTCTGTGAGGTCGGGCTGCTCGGGTATGTCTGGTTTGGCTTAGACACTTCCACAAATAGTCCATGCAAAAAACATATCAATTCTCATAAAAGTATCCTTGATAAGCATGCAGAAATGTTCAATGACGAACGTAAAGAGGTCGTCTAGCCAGAGCTGAAAATGGAAATGTTCAATTGCAATATGTTGAACATAAGAATGCGCAAAAAAAAATAAAAAAATAAAATGATGACGTTAAGGTGCCTATGCAGCCCTCACAATTAGAACAATCTGTCTCGGCAGAAAATGTTCCAGTATTGAAATAACACACATTTAACACCATGTAAAAACTGCTGAGGTGAACTGTTTTTGTCACAGCCTTTACCACAGCAATTGCCAAATGTCGTGGCTAAATGTGAGGGCTACTATCATGATTACAGTCAATCATCAGTTGTGATCATCAATCACCAATACAAGAATTTAAACTTGATATTGATCCAGTCTGTCATGGAATCATGTTCCATTTTTGTTCTCTCTTCATTTTGACATATTATTTACTCTTTGTTTGTAGGTATTATCAGTGCTCTTGATATAGGACTATCTAACTGGAGCTGGGAGTTTATTACTGTATCACTGTGAGTATTACTGTATCACTGTGAGTATTACTGTATCACTGTGAGTATTACTGTATCACTGTGAGTATTACTGTATCACTGTGAGTATTACTGTATCACTGTGTGTATTACTGTATCACTGTGAGTATTACTGTATCACTGTGAGTATTACTGTATCACTGTGTGTATTACTGTATCACTGTGAGTATTACTGTATCACTGTGTGTATTACTGTATCACTGTGAGTATTACTGTATCACTGTGTGTATTACTGTATCACTGTGAGTATTACTGTATCACTGTGTGTATTACTGTATCACTGTGTGTATTACTGTATCACTGTGAGTATTACTGTATCACTGTGAGTATTACTGTATCACTGTGAGTATTACTGTATCACTGTGAGTATCTACACACAATACAGTAATCCCTCTAATAATTCATCCCCCTATCAAAATCCAATCACCCAAGTTTTGGGGACAAACTTCAATGTTGTTATAATAAATTTGATCGCTCCTTAAAATCATTGAAATAACAAAGAAATAATAGATTATTTGTATGATTTTTTTTTTATGATTTTTTTTGTTGATTTGTATGATAATAGATTATTTGTTTGATTTTTTGTGCTCTTCCTTGTATGGTACATGTAAATCTCTTAATAATTCAATCACTGTATTAAAATTGAATCCCCCCAATTGTGTGGATAAAATTCAATCAGCCATTCCAATCATTTTGTTCCACCCTAGAAACCATTAAAATAACAGAGAAATAATAGGTTATCTGCATGATTTTGAACCATTTTTTCAACTTTTTGTTCTAATAATTTTGATCATCACCTGATTTTATTGGGGGAAATGTCACTTCCTGTGGTCGAATTATTAGGGTATTTACTGTACTTCCATGCAGTGAACCATGACAGGAACTCCAATGTGTCATGTGACTGTTTTTAAATGGTGTAGTCTTTGAAACAGAACAGCGTTTGATATATAGCATTTTTCGGGATTTGTCACTTTCAATGATTTGCAGTAAAACGATCACCCCTATTTTTTATCACCTCAAATATCACTTCCGGTGATCGAATTATTAGGGGAATTACCATACAGTAAAAATAGTGTAACATCAGAATGTAATTTATTTCTCAACAAATTTGAGCTCAACAACAAAATTGATCAAATGAACCAATAAATTTGGACAAATTAAAATGTTGTTTTGCACTGATATATGTATCTGGATAGTGCAAGATTATGCACTAGCTCATTCTAACTAACCAGTGCCTGAGTGTGGCAATGTTCCACTCCAGTGAGCTGAACATTGACTGTTAACATGGACTTCGATAGGCCAGATTGACAAATTTTGCTGTAGAAATCAAACCACGCTTATTTGAAGTCTAAAACTTTGGTCTGTGTTGCAAAATATATTTTACTAACACACACTGTAGTTTCATAATTTTATCGTTTGTATATTAAAAATGTATCAGCAAAATACCTAATCAGCCCCATTCACTCTTGTGATGCTGAAGATCAGCGGCAAATCTCGGTGAGGAATGTCAACAGTTAGGCATTTATCTTCAAGTCCATGTTACCCTGTTACACATGTATGTATCCTTGATTAACAAAATGAGACTATTCAATGATAACCTCTTGTTAGCTCATCTGGGCCGAAGGCCCGATGGGCTTATGTCATGGCCTGACTGTCCGTCGTCCGTCGTCCGTCGTGCGTCGTCCATTGTGCGTCGTGCGTCGTGCGTCGTCCGTAAACATCTTCTTCTCTGAAACCGCTTGGCCGATTAAGCTGAAACTTGGCATGCATGTTCCCCCCAATGAGTACACCAGAATTTGTTCATGCCGTGTCGATACGATTTTAAATATGGCCGCCATGGCGGCCATCTTGAATTTGCCATTGAAACATTGTTATCGCGATTTCTCAGGAACTACTGCATAGATCTTTCTCAAATTTGGTACACAGGTTCCCCTTTTGGTCTAGTTGTGCAAGATACCTGTTGTGGTCTGATTCACAAATCCAATATGGCCACCAGGCGGCCATCTTGGATTTCCCCATGAAACATTGTTATCTCGATTTCTCAGGAAGTACTGCATGGGTCTTTCTCAAATTTGGTACAGAGGTTCCCCTTGGGGTCTAGTTGTGCAAGATACAATTTGTGGTCTGATTGAAAAATCCAATATGGCCACAAGGCGGCCATCTTGAATTTGCCAGTGAAGTCTTGTCATCATTATTTTTCGTTAACTACTGCATGGATCTTTCTCAAATTTGGTGCACAGGTTCCTCTTGGGGGTCTAGTTGTGCAAGATACCTTTTCTGCTCTGATTCGAACATCCAATATGGCCACCAGGCGGCCATCTTGGATTTCCCTATGAAACTTCGTTATCGTGATTTATCAGGAAGAGCCGCATGGATCTTTCTCAAATTTGATATGCAGGTTCCCCTTGGGGTCTAGTTGTGCAAGATACAATTTGCGGTCTGATTGAAAAATCCAATATGACCACCAGGCGGCCATCTTGGATTTCCAGATGAAACATTATCGCGATTTCTCAGGAACTACTGCATGGATCGTTCTCAAATTTGGTACAGATCTAGAGGTTCCCCTTGGGGTCTAGTTGCGCAAGATACAATTTGTAGTCTGATTGAAAAATCCAATATGGCCACCAGGCGGCCATCTTGGATTTCCAGATGAAACATTGTTATCGTGATTTCTCAGGAACTACTGCATGGATCTTTCTCAAATTTGGTACAGAGGTTGCCCTTGGGGTCTAGCTGTGCAGGATACCATATATGGTCTGATTGAAAAATCGAATATGGCCACCAGGTGGCCATCTTGGATTTCCCCATGAAATTTTGTTATCGTGAATTCTTAGGATATTACTGCATGGATGTTGATACACAGGTTCCCCTTGTGATCCAGTTGTGCAAGATACCTTTTTTTGGTTCATTTCGAAAATCCAATATTGCCGCATCTTGAATTTCCCATGAAACTTTATCATAAAATCTCAGGAAATAACTGCATGGATCATTTTATAGTGTTCAGGGGGACAACACAAGTTAGAAACTCATCTATTGCAGTTCTTTAGTAAAAATTTCTCACAGCTACTTTCTCCAGTTACAGACAGATGACCTACAGTGCCGTGGCACTATCTTTTACATCTTCGCAGACAGATGGGAGTATGTCTTGGTTAGGCCATACCTCACCAGAGATTACTTTCATTGGAAAAATGTCCTGTTACATCTCATTGCCATCGTAACAACCCAGTCGCACATATTTTGTACTCGACATGTCTCCCCCTGGTGCATATACCCACAAAATATTGGAATCGTAGGTTAAAACTGTCCAATGTACTGTCCGGACACGAAGTGGACAGACGGACGAACGACTGCAATCACATAATAAAAATTGGTTCTGGTTATTGCTTATACAGCTTTACTGACAATCACACATTATATTTTGGTATAATTGCCTTTATTCCATAACCTCCAATTACAATCATGAATTTACAGCTTGACCTCCTGTGAAATCGACTATGTTGCCATTTTGTTCAGGGGAGACAACGCAAGTTAGAAACTCATCTATTGCAGTTCTTCAGTAAAAATTTCTCGAAGCCACTTTCTCCAGTTATAGCCAGATGAGCGCTACAGTGCCGTGGCACTATCTTTTATTGTATTGTAGATATACCATGACAAAGTCATCCTCGGTCCTCTTTATCTTAGGATTCGCCATATTATTCCGTTTAGAAAAGTTGGTAAGTAAAACGAGTTCTTGGGTTCAGACACGGATAGATTAAATATCTACTGCAACTTGGCTTCAAAGTAGTCTGGTGCTTGTCTTGCTATACCACTAACGTGTGTCTTTGTACAAACCAAAACTCCGTCATCTTAAGGATACTATCCCGTTAGAGGCAGTTTTTGCACCCCCATGACAATTTTTTTTCTGTATAAATAAATATACAAGATAACCATAATAACCTACATCGTAGGGATTCCAACTATATGATTTGTATAACCGACACTGCTGTTGTGTAGAAAATATTCCAATTTAAAAAAATTCAAATGAAAACAATAGCGTCCATTTTTCAATTGGAATTTCATGAAAACTGTTGATCTTGTTTCAACTTTGATGGTGTACCTTGATAGGAGAAAACTCGATCTACTAAACTGTATCTCATTTTTTGCAAGTTCGGCTTAGTTTTTTAATTATTTAACTTTTAAGACAAACGACCGAAAATAGTATGTTTTTTTCAATTTATTTTAGTAAAGTAGCTGTAAAAACAAAACCAGGCAAAAATTGTAAATAAATGAGATACGTTTTACTAGTTAGAGTTGTCTTCTATCAAGACATCCATCAAAGTTGAAACAAGATCAACAGTTTTCATGAAATTTCAATTGAAGAATGGACGCTATTGTTTTCATTTGAACTTTTTAAAATTGGAATATTTTCTACACAGTAGAAGCATCGGTTATACAAATCATGTAGTTGGAATCTGTACGATTATATACGATCATAAAATATATAGTTTATTATGGTTATCTTGTATATTTATTGATACAGGAGACAAATTGTCACGGGGTTGCAAAAACTGCCTCTAACAGGATACCTATCCTTAAGAATTAAACATTGGGCTATATGAGGACACCCAAAGGTCATTGTCTTGTGACCACCGGGAGTGACCAATCAAAGTGCCCATTCAAAGTAGAGAGAACCGAATAGAGAATTTTCTGAAAGCAGGCACCGGCCAGTTATACTGACTAGCATTTTCAATTTGTTTGAGGTCTTCTTTCCATTTGCAGGAAGTAATATTGCTGAAGGTTTTTTTTTCGGGCAAAATGTATTGAACTACTGCATCAGTTCACCAGAAAAAGATGGATATATTTGGTTTTTGCGAAAAAAAAAAGCCTCTCTGTCGTTAATTTTTTTGATAAAAAAGTGCCTGTGAAGCTAGAGATAAATTTGATCCAGCCTTAACCATGTAACTGTCTTCTACAGTGTGTATCTATTCATCTGGATTTCATTTACTTTAATTTCAGAGATGCTCATTAGTGTTTGTGATATTATTTATCTCGGTGGGGCTGTTTATGTTCACATACCAAGCGACAGATTTTAATCTGGAGGGCTTTCTCATGGTGTTGGTTGCCTCCTTTCTCTCTGGTCTCCGCTGGACTCTATCACAGTTCATCACACAGAAGAAGGAACTGGGTAAGTGTGGGTCCAAAGGATTTGAGTTATTTGATTAACCAAGTATGAGAACTCCTGCAGAATCATTACTGTGTGAATGGTGTGAGAAACTAATATATTGGACAGCAATATTTGGTGGAACAAAATGTTATACCGCAAAAAACAGAAGTAGCTGGACTAAAGAGTAGTGCAAAACTTCATAGAATTGAAAAGATTTTTGAGACATGATGAAGCATACAAGTTCAAAACTTCAATCGGTCAGTAATATTTATTTTATCATCTGGCCTGCTTATGCATGCGGGAATCTAGTAATCTGATTTCTGTCAGCAGTCACGCAAATTAATTTATGGAATCCAATGGATTCCCATAAAATTTGAATAATCTGTGTAGAAATTATAGTGTTACTTAGGGCTGTTCCATTTGAAAAGGTATGGGAGGGGAGGAAGGCACTCAATATATTATTCTATGGGTCATGGGAGGAAATTCCCTTCAATCCTTGTTACAACATTGGGGAGGCCAATAAAATTTCTATGGGTGGTGGGGTATAATTCAAAGCTGCCTTCCGCCCCTCCCACACCTTTTTAAATGGAACAGCCCTTAGATTTCCATGGATTTCCGTAGAGTTAGATTGCAAAAATATGTTTTGATTCCCATAAATTTCAACAAAATGCAAAGCCTGTGTAATTGTCACACAAGTCGGGGGTTCCAAACAATTTGATCAGCAATGCGAATAAAACTGGCTATAATACTTCATTGCACAGTTGGTAGACATAGCTCATCCAAGCTATAAATGTTTCATTGTTATGTATATATGTGATTCGGAATTGATTACCGATGTGAGTACCCATCTTCTGTTATATACATCATTTCCATGTTTAGGTTTGGGTAACCCTGTGGACATGATCTATCATATACAACCATGGATGATTGTTGGTCTCTTACCACTGGCTGTTGGCTTTGAAGGTATGGCTCTTATAGAGCAGCTTTAAAAGTATTGACTGGAAGGATTACCTCCCTTGTATTGGTGAATGTGTCCATATTTCAGAGATAATTGACCTATTCATGTAATGCTGTACATAGAGGTCTCTAACTTAACCATATAACCATTCACAAGAATATTTGCTTCCAGTAATGACATGAAAACATTGTGTATCAGGAGTTTTCTTTCTCACATTTTCGAAATATCAGACCTTTTCGAGATATCACACAAGAAAAAAGCAGAGCGTAATTCTTTACATTGTAAATAGTTCTATTTTGAAAGGAGTTGCTGTTGGAAGTGTAGCCTCGGTTAGGAGGAGTTGACATATGTAACATCACCCAGATCATGTCTTTGTGGATCTTAAAATTTGATATATAAATTGTCTGCTTAAGGATGTCCGCTGGTGATTTTGGTTTTGGTGGCCATTTTCCATGTTTTCGCCAGTTGGTTATCTCCCTTCTCTAGGTTTCGCAGCAACATTCATCCAATTTGATAAAGGGACCCTCGGTGGCCGAGTGGTCTAAGGTGCTTTGCTGGTGACCACTAGCCTCACACCACGGGTTCGAGCCCAGGTGGTCCATGTGTGAAAGTTTGATAGTTACTTGCCGACAGGCGGTGGTTCTCCCCGGGTATGCCGGCTTCCTCCACCAACCAAACTAGCTGTCTCCATATGAGTGAAACAACTTTGAGTGTGACATTAAGCCAAAAGTCCCACATCCCCTCCAGGCTCCAATTTGATAAATTTTGATAGAGATTGCGATTGACTTCAAACAGTTAGAATATAAGAAAATGTTAAATACTATTTATATGTGAATATGCTTCAAAACCAGGTCAATTCCCTATGTTTTCTTGGGTATCATTTGTACTATGGATCAGTTCACTTAACATTGTCTAAAGCTAAAAAATACACATGAGCCTATAATTTTTCTGTGTTTTTCCTCATATTACACAATTATAAATGCAACAAAATACATTAAATATATTAATTACTCTGATTCATCACCAGCGGACATCCTTAAGCTCAGTGATTGATTGTATAATTTAGAAACACTTCCCTGAATTATTGGAATGTACAACCCTGCAGGCAGATCTTGGGGATTCTATAAAACTTAGGCATGTAGGTACAAGATATGTTTTATGTTGCAGGTTTACATATCGCTACAACAGAGCAGATATTCAACTACCAAGATACGTCTGTTTTACTTGGTAACATGGGCTTGTTGTTAGCTGGTGCTGTACTGGCCTTCTTCCTTGAATACAGCGAGTTCCTTCTGGTGTCCCATACTTCTAGTCTAACATTGTCAATATCGGGCATATTTAAGGTGGGTTCACTGAGATATTTGTTATCTCCCTTACATCAATTCTATTTAATTCAATCTCGCAACTTACCGGGAATCTGTGGTGGCAGATATAGACATATTGGACTCCTTATTGAACTATTACGAGATCATGTCACTTCCGAATAGATCATATGTCTAGTTGAGACATCACTGCAGATTAAAAACAAATAATGGCGTCAGTGGGACTATATGACTTGATCATGCCACACTTCAATGCTACAACTGATAATTTGTGATTTCATATTTCGTAGGTCATAACATACATGATAATCAGTACATTCGACATAAATTTGGGATCGATCCATAGTGTATAATTTACCTATAGACAGTTCATGTGACTGTGTTAGTGGTTTCACGTTAGTGTGTCATGCTGACACAGAGAATGCATCATAAAGTTTCTGATATTGCTGATTCCATTGTAGCTTTCAAGTTTTTTACATGGTGATTTGTATTGAAACATTGAGTGACATTTAGAAGCATGAAAAATGACAATTACTTTTGATAAAGTGATGGATGCAACTTTTCTGTTAATTTCGAATAGCGCATCTCAGCTGAACAACTTCCATCTTGGTTTCAAGCGCTGCCCACAGTTGAAATATCATTAACGAGCTCTCAGCGCAGAGATTACTCTGTGATATAAACCTCCCCTTTACTCGCTAATATTCTTGGTTTCACTTTAACCAACTATATCCCAAAAGTATTTAATTGATAGCTTTCACCGTTAAAGTATTACATATGCAAAAAAATTGTTTGTTTTTTTGACTCTCCTCCCCCCTCCCATATGCAAAGTTTAACCTAGTGTACATATGCAAAAATCCTGATTTTTAGACCCCCCCTAAAAAATCCCCCACTCGCTGCGTACGTAATACTTGAATGCCCCTTGAATGCCCCTTAAAAAGGTTAGATTCTTGATTTTCTCGTTGTTTTCAATGAATCTATTCGTGTAGTGAGCTGCATTAGTGTGTGATCTGTCCCAGTAAATCAGAGAAAGTTTCTTTGGAACTGTGCTAGAGCAACTGTCTGCTGTCAGGGGTCTAATGACCCCCTGTGATGAGGTTTTTTTCTGTGTAAAGTTATCATAGATCATGCTTTTGTCACCTTTTCCATATATTACATGTTATTCTGACACAACACTCCTTACCTCTCATTTCATGATTGCACAGTTTGACAATTGTTGCTCTTCTTTGCATACAACATAAGCAAGATTGGTCTCTTACGCTTCCCAGTTATTCTGAAAGTTTGAAACACCTTGTGAAACTCTTTTAATTTTATTGAATACATCCGCAAACCTTGATATGTTGTAAGTAATATGTGGGCATAACATACATGTATTTGTTTTCAGGAAATCTGTACTCTGTACCTGGCCTTTGAGTTCAATGGTGACAGAATGTCCCCTGTCAATGGGATTGGTCTCCTCGTCTGTCTCTTTGGTATATCTATACATGTGATCATGAAGGCTGTCTATGGTGAGTACGATATAAACTGGTCTATAAACTAGAAATAGTTTGTGATGTCTTTTAAAATGTTTCTATAATAAATGACTCTCAAATATATCAAAACCACTTTTCCTAGTTTAAAAGGACAAAAATCTGGGCCAGTTTAATAGCCAACCTCGCAAATTTGCTGTGATTGTGTCTCGTGGGATGGACGTCATATAGATAAAAAAAAAAAAATTGCTGCGAATGTAAGCTGATTTTTTTTTACATGTTTGAGCAGAAAGAGCAGGCAACTTGGTGTGGTGGGTCATTTGTGGCGGCGAATATTAGGGAATATGGTTTTCTCAAGATGTGCTCAGCCAGTTTACTACATATTAAGTAAGGTTGTTTAGTGATTTGTGACCTTCAGGTAGAGTGCATAATTTCTCAATAAAGGGAAGTAACTCACGCAAGGTCAGTATTATTAAGTGCTAATAGTTGTCTCCCTTTTTCAACTTTCTTCTTTCCTTTTCAGGCCAGGAGGCGGGAAGTCGAGTAGAGAAGTTAGATTCCTCTATGGAAATGTTAATTAGGAATGGAGAGGCAAATACAGAGGAGGAAGATGAAGAAGATTTATTCAATGTCCGAAATGATAGGTAGCACGGACTTTAACATAGTATATTAATGCATTGATCATTTTATAAACTGTACAGATTCTATGCTGGTCATTATAGAGGTATTACTTGGCCTATATTTCATCACCTGCAAACTGTGATAATATTTGGATGTTCCATAGCTTATACTCTCTCTAAGATAGAGAACTGATTTTTGAGAGAAAGAATGAAAGAAAAATTTAGATGTCAATGGGAATCGAACCCCATCCTCCATATGCAGCCTATTCCTTACCATTTGCGTACACTTCGCCATCCATAAGATGGTTTGCGAATTGTGTGTCTCCATTATCGCGGAGCGATATTCTGTTCGACCTTCATCCGGCAGAGAACAGACTGGAGAAATCTGATAAATTACATGTTTTCATACAACTTCGGAAACAGATATTGCCTGGGCTTACAAAAGATATAGGTATGAATAACTTTTGTATCACCCAAAAGACGTAGATCTGTAATTTTGAACAAGTAGGGCAGCACATGACTTGAAAATGGCGGGTTACATTGGTAGATTTTAGCTGATTGGCTGACGAAGTCACGTGGTATTGATTTCGGAAAATTCCCTCTTGAAGTTGCCGAAAGTAGGCTGAGAATGGATACACACGATCCCAGGTTCAGTCTTACGCGTATCGATGACCCTGATGGTTACAGGTTGTTTCCTTAACTCATCTGCAGCAATAGGTGCCGAGAAACTAATATTTGAATGACCAGTTAGAAATAAGTCAGTAACCAGAAAATGAGTGAGTCTTGTTTGCCGTCTTCATGGGCTCGGTTTATTCTCTGACATAAGCTGAGTTTATGTGGGGAAAAAGCTGGATGACAATCCCTTTGATGTCTAGTGGAGATGACATGGGGGTGTCCCTGATGTCAAAACACACATGGATACTGACCTCTGCAGTAAAAACAACCAGAGGTGATGAAATAGACAACACACATTGCCTGGCTCTTAATTTGCTCAAATACAAGAATCAATTTTGAATCTGAACTACTAATAATAACATGCCCTATTCTTCATGGCAGACTCAGTCTCCGTCATGGGATGGCTTTGTCTGAAAAGGTCAATCTTTTCTCACATTGTTACAATGTGCGCAACTAGGTCTGAGATAGAAATACACACTGTAAGTAATGCTAATAAAATCTCACTCTCCGAATATGGAGAAATGATTTGAAACGACAACATTCACAGTCAGATTTCTCCCAAACATGGAATGGAGCATTCAATCCAGTATCACAGGGTGGCTGGTAATTCTGTATAGAAATTGTTATAGATCCATTAAAGCTAAATGCCCCTGGTGGATTAGGGCATTGTTGGAGGTTCTGGTTTTCATTTGATTGAAACAAAATTTTCTCATCCTCAATTGAACTGAGGTTAGGGATTGTACCTCGACTCGACTCCAGCATAGAATATCATAGTTGCAAATAACAATTCAGCAGTTGTTTCACTTAAATTTCGCCTAGCTACTGCTTCACCAGACCTCCGAGGTCAGTATTTCATGTAAGTTTCCATCATTCAGGCCTTGTATTACTGCAAAACCACCCATCTAGACTCAGTGTTGTACACAGAAACTCTATTCTTCTTCTAACTGTGAATATGGACATTAAATATCACTTATATTCTGCGAAGATGGAATTCCATGTAAAGATTGTGATATGGCTCATAGAAGTCCTTATTTTGTTCATTCCTGATATTCAAGAGTTAGGACATTTGCCAGATCCATGATCATTGTGCACCAGTGTACAAGAAGGGGAAAAGTGCAGACTCGACCAGTGAGTTTTCACTTAGGCTTTTATGAAAACTATGAGGAAAATGACCAAAACTGTTGATTACGTATATTAAAAGGGATGGAGAGATATCAAATATCATTGCCATATACCAAACCTAGTATTAGTTAATTCACATCTTCACATAAACTATTTAATATTTATTTTGAGCTGTTTTCGAATAATTGGTACATTTGCTAATTTTTCCTGTTTTCCATAAGAGCCCAGCCCTGTGAAGCTCCCATTCGGTCAGCAATGTCTCCCTCCATGTGCGCTCATGTGTAATGATAGTTGATCTGGTGAATGAGCTGTTATATGACATATCACCTGTCGAATCAGCGAAAAATATTCATCTCAATGTACAGAAGAGCTTCAAATCTGACCGGAGTACTGTAATGTCTGAATATCTTGAGAAAAATGTTTCTACATGTATGTAAATATGGGGGTAATATTTTGAACTTTCTGTGCACAGGTATGTTAAGTATCTGATATTTTTTATACAGAGATTTCCTTAAATGTACCTTTTTCTGTTGTTTTATTCTTTACATATATATATATTCCTAATATGAGTTAATATAATGTTTTGCTGTTTTATTTGCACTTGTTATGTGAATATGAATTAACTTGCCATTTTGTTGGTCATATTTACATTTTATCAAAGTCTTTATTGTATGTGGTGAGATGTGCTCTACTTGCTTCACATATTGCTTAGGATAAATCTTTGTTTATTGTTCGAATACACAATATTTCTTCTTCCTTTTCTCAGAACTGTAAACAATTGCAGATTTACCTAAACTAAAGATTGTCTATTTTAATTTGTTGCTTTGGTGCTTGTAAAAATTCATCAGTTGGCTATACATGTATAATAAACTTAGTGAGCGGACACACCCGTTCATGTTGTTGAAAATAATATGAACCATCACAGTTCTAAACTTTCAAGAAAAATCTGATTCTGTGGGTAATGGACCGAAACAAACTAAAGGCAATCAAAACTCCTTTGCACGGGGCAGTAATCACGCATCTGCTTGATTACTGCCCCATGCAAAGGAGTTTTGATTCTGTAATTGTATGTTTTAAGGATATTTTTCTGGTAGATTTATCCATGAATAGACTACATTTCGTAATTCAGGGTTTCTCATTAGGGGACCAGGTTCGGAGGACCCAGGTCCCCTATTGAAATCGTTCGAATTCTTCTTATTATTATTATTCCACATGATTTTGTCTCACAGATATCTCAAGAACGATGAGGTGGATTACGCCAAAACTTACAGGATATGTTCTAGGGGACCTGGTCTATTGCATATACCAAGTTGATTCTGATTGGTCAAATGCCTTGACGGCCATCTTGGATTTAGCTCAAAACCTTCAGCGATCTTCTCCTCTGAAACCGCTGCACCGATCGTTATGAAACTTGGTACACATGATCAATGGACAGAGTTCTCCCATTTTATGACTTAAAAAGTTGATCCGTTAAAAAAGATGGCCGCTATCGACCAATCAAAATGGTCGGATTTTCAAGTAACGGATTTTGACCGGAAAAGTTATGAAAAATATGTTATAGGACATGGCGATCACGAATATGCAAAAATTTTGATCCTAGGTCACGTGGTTTGGCCGCCATCTTGAATTCTGTGAAAAACTTTGCCAATTTTGCAACGGCTTACGGATTTCTAGGTCACTGCGATATATCGGGAAGGCCATGGTCTGTTGCACTGAAAGCAAATATTTTCGATTGGCTGAACGGTTTGGTGGCCATATTGGATTTAGCTCCAAACCTTCAACGATCTTCTCTTCTGAAACCGCTGCTCCGATCGTTGTGAAACTTGGTACACATGATCAATGGATTGAGTTTCCTCATTTTATGACTTCAAAAATTCATCCATTAAAAAAGATGGCCGCCATCGACCAATCAAAATTGTTGGATTTCCAAGTAATGGATTTTGACGGGAAAAGTTATGAAATATATGTTACATGATATGGCGACCATGAATATGCAAAAATGTTGCTCCTAGGTCACGTGGTTTGGCCGCCATCTTGGATTCTGTGAAAAACTTTATCAATTTTGCAACGGCTTATTCTCTTGAACCCTGATAGATACGGGTTTCTAGGTTGCTGCGATATATCGGGAAGGTCATGGTCTGCTGCACTGAAAGCAAATATTTTTGATTGGCTGAACAATTTGGTGGCCATATTGGATTAAGCATAAAACCTCCAACGATCTCCGACGAAGAAACTGCTGCACCGATCATTATGAAACTTGGTACACTTGATCAATGGTACACTTGATCAACCGCTGCTCCGATCGTTGTGAAACTTGGTACACATGATCAATGGATTGAGTTTCCTCATTTTATGACTTCAAAAATTCATCCGTTAAAAAAATGGCCGCCATCGACCAATCAAAATTGTCGGATTTCCAAGTAACGGATTTTGACGGGAAAAGTTATGAAATATGTTATAGGACATGGCGATCACGAATATGCACAAATTTTGCTTCTAGGTCACGTGGTTTGGCTGCTATCTTGAATTCTGTGAAAAACTTTGCCAATTTTGCAACGGCTTATTCTCTTGAACCCTGATAGATACGGATTTCTAGGTCACTGCGATATATCGGAAAGGCCATGGTCTGTTGCACTGAAAGCAAATATTTTCGATTGGCTGAACGGTTTGGCAGCCATATTGAATTTAGGCGAAACATTCAACGATCGTCTCCTCTGAAAATGCCTAGCCGATCGTTGTAAAACTTGGTACACAGGATCACTGGAACGAGTTCTCTTGTTCTTAGATTGAAAAAGTTCATTCGTTGAAAAATCAAAATTGTTGGAATATGAACACACGGATTTTGTGATAAACCTTATCCATATTGCAAGCGTTTTTTCTCTTGAACCTTGATAGGTACAGATTACAAGGCTGCTGAGATATATTGTGAAGGCAATGGTCTGTTGCACTGAATGAAAAATACTGTCGATTAGCTGAACGGTTTGGCGGCCACATTTCGGCATAGGCCTGGATACTAGGCCCTGTGTAGACTTGGTCCCCGGCTCGATGCTGCTCGCAGCTCCAATTTATAATTGGAACTATAGATTGATTCTACGTACTGACGCCTGGCCTGCTATGTAGTTTTGCACATAAATTTCACGATAGTGGAATTATGTGGAAATATGTGTGAATATTCATCAGATTACCCTACCATTTGAAAAAGGGCAACATTCTGCTTTATTTATCTTTATGAATATTTTGTCAACATTGAATTGCATGGATATGTTACATGATGCAGATTACCCTACTACTTAAACTGAGAAAAGACCATAAATATGCTAAAATGTATAGTTTGGCAACTTGCCAGTTATCACCAGTTAAATATAGTCATCCATGTTAAAGTAAAGCTTAGGCAGAAACGAAAATCTACTGCTACACAGCCTGTCTAATAAATGTGCAGGGTTACACAGCCTGTCTAATAAATGTGCAGGGTTACACAGCCTGTCTAATAAATGTGCAGGGTTACACAGCCTGTCTAATAAATGTGCAGGGTTACACAGCCTGTGTAATAAATGTGCAGGGTTACACAGCCTGTCTAATAAATGTGCAGGGTTACACAGCCTGTCTAATAAATGTGCAGGGTTACACAGCCTGTCTAATAAATGTGCAGGGTTACACAGCCTGTCTAATAAATGTGCAGGGTTACACAGCCTGTCTAATAAATGGGCAGGGTTACACAGCCTGTGTAATAAATGTGCAAGGTTACACAGCCTGTCTAATAAATGTGCAGGGTTAATATCAAATTCATTGGAACAGGAAGTTAACGAAATGGTTAAGAAATCTGTTTTGAAAACCTGTTTTCTATTAAATATTCATAGTCCCAAAGATGAAATTTATCGGTTAGGTGGATAAAATGGGACTCCAAAAATTTATGGATCATGATAAAGTTATCTGTGGATGCGATTACTATACAAATCTATTGTGACATCACAAATATTTGTTATTTTTATGTTGAGGTTCAATTCTACTCACATTTCCATAAACATAGCCATGAATTTTGATTTCATACTGAAAACCATTTGCATTACTTTCTCATACTTTTAGGCATACAAAATAGAATTTGTATTTATTGAAATAAACAACAATACTGTTTTATGATGACTGTTGTAATACTGTGAAAACAGTTTTGAGTTTTGGGTTCAGAACAGTGTGCACATTTACAAGTAACAGAATATGTTTTATTTGATCTTATCTACATGTACTTTACTGGGTAGATGGATTTATTCAGTCGAGCTGACTCTGTACATGGAATCACTTTGGGTTTTCTATTCAAATGCTAACATTTTTATCAAACGTATATTTTGGATATTCATGGAAATGCTATCCTGTGCAAATTTTCACCTGCTTTTTCAGTTTTTCTTACAAATTTGGTTAATGGTCTCCGTACAAATGAAACCTGGATACTCCTTATCAATACATCCATTTATATATAAAACACTCTTCTTGTTAAGTTGGTAATCATTTTCGTTGTAAAATTACGACTGGTATAATCAGGTTGGCATTCAAGATATCTTACTTTTACACATCTCCATCAAGTGTCCATGGAATATACTCTGGTTTAACATTGTATATAAATGTAAGTAAATGTAGACTGTATCAAAGACTAAATGATTACCATACTAGTGTACAGACATTCCTTTTTGTATAAATATATATATAATTGGTTGGGCCAAGTTTAATTGTACAGATTGTATCGAGGTATGTTTTAAGATGCTGAAATTCGGTCATAATTTCTTTCAGTAAATGCCAGTATGATTAATTTTATCATAATGTATGCATAGCATTTGCAATAAATATATACTTCATGGTTTACATTCCCATCACTTATGTCAGTGCTACACACTTTGTTTTCGACTTTCATTCAAATGTTTTTTTTTTATCTAAATATATCTGAGTGTGGCAGCCGCATTTAATTTGTTTGTTAAAAGGGGCCAAGCAACCTTCATTTGTCGATGTTTAATAGTTCGGGTAGACACTTTACGTGGGACGCCATTCCAGTGAGGGGCGCAACGCCCTCATTTTATACGCTCCCCGTGAGTCCAGGTCGTATAGTGAGATAGGGAGTTCTGTCTGTCTATCCTGTCAACTTTTTGCGATACCTCCCGGTCCTGGATTTTTACCAAACTTTGGGTATCCCTTACCCATGGGACAAAGAGGAACCTTGTTCATTTTGAGGTAAAAATGTCAAGATCACTGTGACTAAAAATCAGTAAAATATAAATTGTTATGTCTATGCTATAAGTATACAGTTCAGAGATGTGGCTTGCAATGGCGAAGAAGAGGCCTATTGTTTTTACCCCTCTGCCAATTTTGAGTATCGTCTGTGTTGTCCATCCATCTATCTGCCCATCTTGCTTGTTAACACAATCTCTTGAATGAGTATTGTCAGTCTTCCCAAATTCATATAACGGGCAGCTGGCGATGGGTGTGAAGCCTGTTGAACATGACTGTCCTTGACCTATTTTATCAAGGTTAAATTCCGGTGTTGGCGATGTCTTTTGAAGGATTACATTAAGGCTCTCCAAATCCAGACTTTCCTAATTTGACTGACCTTCACCCATTTTATTAATGTCAAATTCTAGTTATTGCAATATCTCGAGGAATATTGACTAGGCTCTCCAAATTCACACTACAGTACCTTGGAACTGGTGATTTTACGATATTTTATGAAAATTATGTCCCTTGTTTTGGTTCCTGCAGTCAAAAGCTTGCGCGGGTGTGTTATCGTCTTTAATTCACTGAAAAATAAATTCCTTAAAATTTAAGGAATATTCCCCGACTGTTACACCAGCGGAATATTCCTTAAAATTCAATAAGGAATATTCCGTAGCATTTTAAGGAAATTTCTTAACATGGTAAGGAATATTCCTTAGTTATGTTGAGGAATATTCCGCTGGTGTATTAGTCGGGGAATATTCCTTAAAATTTTAAGGATTTTTTTTTTCTGTCTACCTTTAGGTGCAGCATGATAGTAGACAGAGGAAATTGGGACGGGGTAGTGGCGCATGACAGGCCTTTAATGCCAAAACCTCGCTGATTTTAAGGGCGGTGTAAATCGATTTTAACCGCGGTGTAAACCGAATTTTCCGCGCATTGCGAGGACAAAATCAGAAAATGGGAATTGAGAAGAAATAAAGCGACTAGAAGGAGCAAAATGTCGCGTTCATCATCGGGCACGATTTTTATGGAAATCTGTACGAGATAAGTGCATGATTGTACGCGTATGCGAAGTCGTAATATGTGAAAATTCCATGGGCAATGTTCTCCGGAAAGCATAATTTTTTAATAAAGCTGGGCATCCCAAGGGCTTAATATTTCTTGATCAAGCACCTATACATGAAGATTTCTATTTCCGATTTTGAAATCTAATACGGTACAAATCGACATAGTTGACCAAAATTCGAAATCATCTTTCATGATAATATTCACCAATGTAGTCCTGTTTTCAGTCAGAAGACGTCAAAAATATACTTAGATATTATGAAGTTCCAGGTATATATGATAGATTATTTTTAAGATATCACAATCGTTTCAAAATGACGACACTTGTTACTGTACAGTTGGGCTTCAATACGGAGTAAAACAGTGCAATAATCACGTTAAATTATTGATGCCGCATTGATCTTGATAATTTGCTGACATTGGCAGACGTATATAATTTCCAGTTCGCTTATTCTTAAAAGTGCCCCACCATCCAGTTGTGGTTCTTTTTGTCGTATAACACGGTAATATTTTTTAGGGCCTATCAATATTAAAAAAATGGGCATTCTATAATCAAACGTCCACGCTTTAAACTAAAGTGTTGAAACTTACTCATAAAGTGTTGAAATAACAGTAGTATAGAGAGAGTAAATCCGGTCAACTTTTTCGGGCGCACGAAAGTGGCGCAGGTTATTTGCCTATGTTCAATGGCTAGAAATGGCAAATCGGGAACCCTCAAAATTATGGTAAGGGAGGTAACTCCAGCTCAAGGTATGAGATTTTGTGTCGGTGTTCTACGCAAGTGTGACCTCTGTATGACGTCACTTCCGGTTTGGGTGAATGGGGCGTGACTTGTGAGAATGATAGGAGATGTACTGACCTGTCTGAGGGGATGTCGTCCATCTCCGTGTCTTTTCGGTGAGAGGAACATGTACTGGGGTTTTTCCCCACAATGTCGTTCACTTCCGTGTCTTTTCGGTGAGGTCCGTGAAGATGTGGCGGGAGGTACCGAGAGATGTGACGGAGGTGTGCGAAGAGACACGGAGAATATCGAAGAGGACCGTATGACGTCACTTCCGGTTTGGGTGAATGGGGCGTGACTTGTGAGGATGATAGGAGATGTACTGACCTGTCTGTGGGGATGTCGTTCATCTCCGTGTCTTTTCGGTGAGAGGAGCATGTACTGGGGTTTTTCAAAGTAGTAGGGTCTACTGAAATCCGGTCATATTTTGCCGGGGGAGGTAACTCTTGCATCCACCAGGGGGCGCTGTTTCCAGGTTAAAGGTATAGGGAACTCCCCATCATCTCCCCAAGAGTTCCGCCAGGGGAGGGCGGGGGCGCCACCAGCTCAAGGTCACTATAGTTCCGGCAAAGGGCCCCTGGGCATGTATTCTTCCGCGGTGATGCGGTCTGGTGGTGATGCGGTCTGCCTCCGCGGAGAAAAAGTAGTCCCCAGACTTCAAATACGCTGCATGGTCCGATTGGGTCGAGTGAGGTATCAAAGTGAAGCATTCGTGAAGGGGCATCCAGTCATGGGTGGGTGCATGTAAAATTAGGATTTTTTCCCGAAACTATAAAAAGCGGAACACGGACTTTACCCCTAAAATAAGGGAAAACCCCTATCAACCCTAGCCAAAAGGGCTAATATCGGTCCCCGGGCTTATTGGGACCTGCCTATCAAGTCAATGGGGTGGGTGCATGTAAAATTAGGATTTTTTTCCCGAAACTATAAAAAGCGGAACACGGACTTTACCCCTAAAATAGGGGAAAACCCCTATCAACCCTAGCCAAAAGGGCTAATATCGGTCCCCGGGCTTATTGGGACCTGCCTATCAAGTCAATGGGGTGGGTGCATGTAAAATTAGGATTTTTTCCCGAAACTATAAAAAAGCGGAACACGGACTTTACCCCTACAATAGGGGTCTGTATTATACAATATAAGGGAAAATGCCTGTATGGGGTATGGGGATGGTCAATTTTTTTCGTGGGCTTTACTATGGCTTGTGGGGTCGCGTTTTTGTCGTCTCGCCAAGAAAATGACAATGGGAAGGGTCCCGGAGCGAAGCGGTGAAATTTTTGGGAAAAGTCACCGAGGTCTGTATATAGGCCCATAGGCTGGCTATATGGGGGTATGGGTTCAACCTGGGAAATTCACACACGTTCATTGTGATATGGGCTGTTTGGATTTGTTTTTTCACGTCTCGTCATTTAGAACACGATGGGAAGGGTCCCGGAGCGAAACGGTGAAATTTTTGGAAAAAGTCACCGAGGCCTGGGTAGGCCCATAGGCCTATACTGCATGGCTATGGGTGTATAGGTCCATACGGGGTGGACGTTTTGGGATCTAGGTGGGCCACTAATGGTCCGATGGGGTCGAGTGAGGTATCAATGTGAAGCCTATGTGAGGGGGCAACCGATGGGGTGGATGTGGGGTAGGAATATCGTCATTCTGCGCATGCGCAATAGACAAAGTGTATGGAAATAGACGTTTTGGGATCTAGGGGAGCCACTAGTGGGCCGATTGGATCGAGTGAGGTATCAATGTGAAGCCTATGTGAGGGGGCATCTGATGGGGTGAGTGCGGGGTTGAAATATCGTCACTCTGCGCATGCGCAGTGGACAAAGGGTATGGAAATAGACGTTTGGGGTCTAGGTGGGCCACTAGTGGGCCGATGGGATCGAGTGAGGTATCCATGTGAAGCCTATGTGAGGGGGCTAGACTAGGGTGTCGTTTCCATTCTGCTGCGCAGGTCACGTGGGTTGTGACGTCACTTCCGGGTTTCACCTCCAAACCCAGAAGAGTTCCAATGTTCCCTTAGACGTCCGGATGTTCAACCTCCGGGGGTTTTCCCGGCCCGCCCCGGCCCGCCCCGGCCGCAGCGCGCGGTGCGCTGATGAATGTCGGGTCAAAAGGTCAAAGGTCACATCCAGGTCAAAAGGTCCAAGGTCTCCCTTTCGGCAAGGTTCGGAGACAATGTTGCGGCATCGATATACAGAGCTTGAACCCCAAAAGGGGATTGTAAATTAACCTGGGAAGGATGGGCAGTTCCATTTGGACCAATCAGCGGTCGAGAAAAAGAGCCAATGAGCGATCGATAAAAGAACCAATGGACGGGTACTAGAATTTCGCTCACGTCTGCGCCTACATCCGGGTACTGGGATGCTTTCGCCTACGTCCGCGCCTACATCCGGGTTCTTGTACACCCGGGTAATGTTTTCTGGACATGGATGGGTTACCTTTGGCTCCATTCTAGGCCACTGATTGGCTAATACGGTGTTCAAAGCCAGTTTCATGCATTATGCTCATATAGAAAACACACAAGACAGGGTTTTTTGGTGAGATCTCATTTTTTTATTCAGTGAACAACAACAACGTGAGAACAACCACGTGAAAACTGAAGCCCAGAACAAGGGGCTTGTACATTGAAAGAACTGAAGCCCAGAACAGGGGGCTTGTACATTGAAAGAACTGAAGCCCAGAACAGGGGGCTTGTAAACTTAAGCCCAGAACAGGGGGCTTGAACATTGAAAGAACTTAAGCCCAGAACGGGGCTTGTACATTGAAATGATGGGCGGCCCAGTCATATACGAGTACATCGCGGTCCTCGGCCTTGGGGTACTCGTCAAACATCTGTACGATGGTAGATAAGGTCCTTCCCCGGCATCGATGGTACAGGTAAAACAAGCAATATTGTCCGCACACGCTACTGGTCAGGCTTTGCAACGTTTGACTGTTCCAACACCACGTCTCTGTACCTTGATCCATGAAGTCTGTTAAATCGGGATGGAGGGGTGGCAGGCCGTACGGGTCAAAGTATTCCCCCTGCTGTTCTGTCAAGTACACGGCCACCCAATGTTCACCGGGGCGATCCATCGGGTCCGTGTTCAGAACGTATGCAGCAGGATACATACGATCTAATGGGAACACATCTCGGGCGAACACCCCTTGAAAGACCATACGTGTCTCTGGGTCATTCTCCAGCACGGTGGTTATCTGGTCTGTATCCATGCTAGGTGGAGAAGTCACACAGGACGTTGCGCGCCTTGTCCACTTGAATGATGTTGTCAAACTCGGCGTAGCAGATCACATTGACGGTGGTCCCCAGGGCTCGTGCAAAGTGGATTTCCAACCGTAAATTGCCTTGCTTGGCTAGGGCCAGCTGATGGTCGTTCTCTAAGGTGGGGGTCAGATCGAAACAGAACAACGTGTATCCGTTCGCGTAGTCCTCCCGACTGATCATATTCCCTTCGTCCTGGTTGATTTGACCGGTGGCTGTAAACAGGCTCTGATAGGCTCGAATGAAATTCCTGCGCCCAAAGTTCGGTGTTAAGGCCGTGGCTGGGACCTGTTGTCCATCCACATGCAGGGCCACAAAATTGATGCCGAAATGTTTAAAGTCAAACGGATTCTCTGGGTAGGCTCCGCTGAAACTGGTATTTTCCACACAGGCCAGGATCAATCGCTTGGGTAGTTCCCCCAGGAACAGGTTTTCTTTGTTGGCGCTCATATTTCCAGCAGGCACAGAGAACACTTTGGTTTGTACACGTCGGATAGGGTACTGGGCTGGTTTTGTTTCCAAGGCTTTCATGTGTCCCAATTGAACGGCTGGATTCGGTTTCACTTTTCGGACATACAGGACTGCGTCTTGGATAACAATCTTATAGTCAGCTGCATGCCCATCTACGTTAGTGGCCATCAAGGCGAAGGTCGGAGGCGCCCGTATCAGTCGGATTTTGATGGGGATCTTGTTCAAGAGGTACCGGTCTTGCATGAACATGTCTGCGTGTAGTCGACCCATGAGATCCACCGAGGCACCGTTCGCAGTGAAAGCCTTCCGTTTGTTATATCCCACATTGTCCACCGTGTCCATGTGCTCGGGTGTGTCCTGGTAGAATAAAACGGCTGTCAGCTGAGATTTTTTAGCCTCTCGGCCATACGACAACAGTGTCTCGATGTAGGCTCGATAGGGGTATGTGTTGGTCGAGTCACTGATGAGTTTGTCGCTGAGAAATATATCCACCTGTTGAAACATCGAATGCAGCCAGAGATTCGTCGGGCCCACCGTTGCAGCTTGGGTGATTCTGGAGCCATCCCCATTGACGACCTTGGCTTTCACATACAAGTATGTATGGGCTAAATCCACATAGGCCGTATCCGCATTACTGATGGTGAACTCGATGGGCCCTGTTTCGTTGATGCTGGAGAGCGGGAGATGCTCCACCCATAATCCTTGTTCGGCACTGGTCTGTGTGGGCGGCACGGTCCACAAATCAAATTCACTGTTGGTGGAGGGACAGGACTCGGCGTGGATCAAGGACATGTTTTAAGAAAAGATATCCTGGGTCTTCGATGTGCGTCGTCGCTGGGTCGGTCGTCGACTGGTGCGTGATTTCGGTGGGGCAGCTCTTTTATTCCCTACGGTGCGTTGTGCTTTGGCCACCAACACGCCTCCCGCTTCTTTGGCCCGCCGTTTCAAGGCTTCTTTGGGTGCCGTATGCCCCAAGACATCACCGGCCACTTGCAGTCCACTGCGTACCGCTTGTTTGCCGATTGCTTTCACCCCGCGCGTCACCAAGGGCAGGAACGTTTTGACGATGCTGCCGAGTATGTTCCCCAGCCCATGTCCTCGTTGCATGCGTGCACCGCTAAAGACCGGAAAGCCACCACCGGCCTGTTGGGCATAATAGTCCATATAGCTGCGTGCATCGCACTCGTAACGTACTTTCATTATGCAAAGTAGGGAGCACGTGCTTGTCGAAAATGAAGTGTCAGCACCACTTTCCCGCGTTCGAATGCCACCGGTCGTCCCGTCTCATCGCTTATATCCACCGTGATCGTGTTGATGTCGGTTTGTCGTACGGGCAGGTAGAGCATGTGGGTGAAACTGTGGGTGACTTGATCTCCATACGTCTTTTTAATGGGGACCACCCGTAACAGAGGTGTGTTGATATCGCCCACGATGTGGTTGTCCACCACGTCCGAGTAGACGTAGAGTCCGTACATACCCGACTTCATATCCATCGGGATCTCGCCTTGGTGGGCGGTGGGACCAGCGAACGTCAGTAGATCGAAACCCAGCATTTGTTGTAGGATAGGACTCAGTACGACACTCGCGTTGGCGGTGACGATAAGCTGTGCCTTGTCGTTGGTGACGATAAGCTGTGCCTTGTCGTTGTGTGTGTTGTAATCGAAGTCCACGTGATTCTTGAAGGGAAAGGATTTGATGGGTTTTGATGTATTCGTGACCTCCCGTAGAGCCTTATAATGCAACAGTCTTGTCAGCTCACCCATGAACTCCTTGGGGGTATCGTATTGGCCTTCGGGGAGGGTGAGTCGGGTGTTTTTGCCTTCGTAGGTCACCTCGTACCACACTTCATTGGCTCGGACGTTGTACCACGAGTAAGGGTATTGGATACCCACGAGGCCACATTCCCATCGTCCAGGTAAATGCAACGCTTGCGGTAACTGGGTGACGTACTTGGCCACGGTGTTGTCAGGAAACACATCCAGCGAACTGTTACTGGGTAGGGTGAGGTAAAACATGGCGACTGAGCTGTCCTGCTGCTGCTGTTGGTTTTAATAGGTGTTCCAGGCCTTGGGCGGTTGTGTCCGGCGTCGTGTTCGTCGCGTTGACTTGCTACGTGTCACGGCTCTGGAGATGTGGGGTGTCCTGATCGAGGGTGGTTTTTTAAAGGCCTGAAAAGAAGGTTCCCGTTGTGGTGGTGGTGTTTTGGGGGGTGACTCCGGTTCCCATTCGGATTCCCAAGAAGGTAGTGGGCCACTCGGCGATTGCTGGGTTCGCTGTATAAAGGCCCAGCGGTGGGGGTTCCCCACCAATTCCTGTGGTACATGCATGTCTTTCAAGCCATGAGCGAAGACCTCCCATCCTCTAGGATCCGTGTGCGACCTGCGTTGACGCATCAGGTCATTCACTAAATCCGTCATGTGGGTGCCGGGAACCACCTGATTCTGTACCAGTAGTTCGCCTTTATCATTCCAAGTCATGTTAGGATTCTGTTTCATCCGTTGTAATACCAGGCCAGCTTGTTTCTTGAACGATGCAGGTACACTCTTCAGCACTTCGTCTTCCACCCACTGTGGGGCTGTGGGTGCTACCCCTGGTAATGGCGGCTGTTGGAGCGGTGCTGAGGTCGGCGGTGTGTCACGTGGTGGTGGTGGTGGTGGGGTAGAGAAGGTTTTGTATTGGTCCATGAACGTCATGTACCGTTGAAGCGTCTCATTGTACCGTTGTACTTTCTCACTGTCGCTTAACCCCGGTCTCTGTAAGATCTGTTGCATCTCTCCATCGAGGGTGTTTATGGTCTTCACCGTAGGTGGAACAGGGTAGGGCGATTGGAGGTTTTGAAGGAACCGTGGTTCTACGAGGACCATTTCTTTCGCGTGGTTCATTGTCGGCCGAAGAGTCCACCCAATACTGGACCCAACACGGATGCGGCCAACGGTGCTAAGATGGCCCCGAGAAAGCCGCCTTTCTGTAACACCTTTTTCTTTTGTGTTTGAGGGACCCGCTTCTGGACTAAGGTTCGGAGACCTGTCTTATGCTTGGCCAACTTGGTCTTCTGAGCCGGAGTCAGTGGTACGTTGC